>VWZP01006970.1:3830725-3968964 GCA_013396995.1 Dicaeum eximium
TGTCAGCGGGGCCGGGCCGAGCCGCGCGGTGCGGCGGCGGAGCGGGGCTGCGGCAGGGGCTTGGCGCGAGGCCCCGCCGCGAACAAAGCCGCGGGCGGAGGAGGCGCTTTGTGCCGCCCGCCCCGCGCTCCCCCGCCCGCCGCGGGGCCGGGTGCCCTCCCGGCCGGGCGGTGGGTGCCGGTGCCCGGCGACACCGGCCCCCGACACCTGGCACGCCACAGGTGCCAGTCACGGGGCCGGACGGTGACAGCTCGGACAGCGCCCGCTGCGGCGCCGGACGGAGGAAGAGCCAAGGAGGAAGAGGACAAGGAGCGTTAACCTCTTTACCCTTCGCAGCCGAGGCGCGAATCCCGTTTACCTCATAAGCCTGGGAAACCCTGTGAACCTTTAAGGACAGCTATTCCTCAGTGTGGAGCTAATGCCGTTAGAGAGCCGTAGGAGGCCGAGGATTAGCGATGCCTCCAGCGGTGCGGCGCGGTGCCCGTGCCGGCGAGCCGGGAATGCCGGGACTCACCCGCGGGACGCCGCCGTGTGCGCCCGCACCCCCGGTGCCCGCCGAGCTGCGCGCACCGTCACCGCCTCGGGCTGTGAGACGGCTCAGACGCTGCTCTGCGGGCTAACCCACGGGTTTATCGGGGAGTTTATCATTTGACTCTTAAGCATGGCTCAGTACACACCAGCTGCGCAGCATTTCACCTTCTGGGCAGCAGACCAGACTACGCTTCAGGAGGACCTCTTTTTAACTTCAAAGAAAGCTTTAGTGTGGTCAACTAGATAAGCTAATTAATGGCATTCTAGATAAAATTAGTATTTTGGCGTTAGGTATCATCTATATCCTTCCTGTAGTCATAGCTAAATGATAAGGGTTTGGAAGTTGGTCAGTCATTTATGCTAAAGATATGCACGTAACTTGGCAGGAGCTAAGAATACATGCAAAACAAAGACAAGCTAAAGATTAAACTATGAAACATCATTGTCTTATTTATGTGGACTATAGAATATATAGTTAATCTGCAAAGTATTGAATAGGTATTTTTGCTGTATTAGTAAAAAACTTGTTAGTGAGTTTCTGTTTGGGTTCAAAATGTCTGTTGGAAAAATCTCCTAGATGGAGTTATATGCTTCTATAGAAAAACCTGTTCCTTATATGCTTAGTGCAAGAGTGGTGTTTGCACATTATATAGTACTCATAAAAGGCACTGGGGCAAATTAGATCCTGGTGGCAGTACATTCTATCACAGATTGGCTAATTCTTTTGCAGAAAATTAGAAGGTAGTTCACAAAGAAAATGGTTGGAGTAGATTTGCCGGTATTATAAATCACAGGAGTTTAGATTTTTCTGTCCTAGTTGGGCTGGAATTAACACAGAAAATTAATGACAATTACTGAAAATTGAACCAAAAGCCAGGACTCTATCAGGAATTCAGTGGCTTCCTTCAAACTTTGAGAAAAGACATGTACACTTTACTATTTTATTCTGTATTTTAAGTGTACTGTCATAACTTTCGCTATTGTTCTAGTCTTTTCTGTCTAAAACCTAATGCTGTTCTTGTATTTGCCCCAAGACTTTAGTATTCTATGCTTTTAAATGTCCCCTGTGATTTAAGTCATTATCACTCTTTAAAGCTATACATGGTTTATGTGAAAAGTGACTGTAAAAGCAGTGTGAACTTTTTCAGTTCTTTTTGTTTGTGTTCTGTGTTGCATTTACCCCCTTTTTACATGTGAATGTAAAAATGTGTTTTATAGTGGAGGTTAGGTCACAGTCTTTCAGTGAAAAATATCATTGATAAAAGCAGAAAAGAAGAAATTGTGTTAGCAGAGCATGGAAGCAGAGTTGCTCCTGCAACTGCTTTTCTCTTTTTCAAGCACATTCACAGTAGTGTAATCAGTGCATCTCCTAAAACTGCTTGGCTCCAATGGATATTTTCTGCAAACCACAGCAACAAGTATCCAGAAAACTTCTGAGCTTTATCACTTGAGAGTTATTTAAATAAAATACCTGAGAAAATGTGTTTCTGTTGTCACTGTGCCAAAAAGTGCAGGTATTGCTATACTGCAGACACCTTAAACCATCTGCCTGAAATCACAAACTTTAAATAGGATATTCCATAAACTGCAGGATGAATGTAGGTAATTAGGAGTCTGGTAAAAGAGCCTAGTAGATGCCATGAAGGTGGCTAGTACATTGCTAACAGTGGAGTTATTATTCATAATTGAGACCTGGATTCTTGTTTGGTTTGGGTTGGTTTTTTTATTGTAAGGTAGGCACTACTAAATCTCAGTTTGCATATTAAACCATATGAACTTTCTTGTAAAGCAACCATTTGGTTGTTTTCTAATTACCAAGTAGGCAAATGTGGCATTTGGTTTTGTGTGAATTTATCTACAATGGTACTTTTTCTTGATGTCTTCTAAGACACTGTCCCCTCACATAGATCTTTTACAGAGAAGTTTATTAAAAGTCGATTTTCTGCAAATTAATTTTCTTCTGAGTCCTCCTTTATTGTTACTGGAAATGAGAAGCTGCATTGTGAATCTTACCTTGATTGAATGGTGCTAAGTGTACTCAAGCCTGCCAGAATAGGTCTTAGTGTGAACACACAGCCTTTGCCAGTACATAATTTGAAAATTGGAATAAAAAGTCTTGATGGAGACTCAGCAATATTCATGTGTACCTGCTGATTTTTGGAGACTACACCAAGTCTGCATTATGAAGCAGTTTGCACCGCATGTTGTTGTTCTGTCTGTTACAAGCCTTTAAAGGCAAGGGAGGCACAAAGTTAATACCAGTAAATTACATGCTCCTTTTCCCAGACCTGTAGTCATTAATTTTCTTTTGCCGTGAGGTAAATCTGCTGAATATTAACCCAGTCTCTATAAATGTCTGTCTCCCTTCCGTTGAAAATGATCTCTCAGTTCCTCTGTAGAACTCCCTTCTCCCCTAAACAAGCCATTTGTCTTACCTCGTGATGTCATTATGGTAAAGCAAGAAGAGTGTTTGTTCAAAAGGGCAGTTAAGGCAAAGAGTGTTGACTGTGATGGAAAGCGGAAGGGAGAAGATGTGTGCCAGCAACAGAAATATAGATGCATGCTATTACATTGATCAGTGCCCTAAAACACAGTGCCATTAGAAACCCATCAGACATGTTTTGTGCCTTGCTGAGGAGATTCTGGAAAATTATTGATGTCCTGAGGTAGTAAGCGTGTATCTGGTCTTAAAAAAAGACTACAGAGGATGGTGGTTGAAGATCTTGATATGGCATACTACGTGTGGTTTCCTGTGTGCATCAGTTTGCTTGGAAGGCTCATATAACATTAAATAGGGTACTATTTATGGTAGTTGGATTGGGTATTTTAATTTCATATATTTATTTAGCAGCTTAGTAGCTAGCTTTTCTTATTAGGATGTGGCACTGTCTTGATCAACTTTCAAACTACAGAGAGTGGTTTGCTAGCTTCAGAATAAAGACACTGATGATTGGATTCCCTTGTCAGAAAGTGACTGAGGATATTTTGGTGTAAAGCTTTTGAAATTTATAAAGGTATTTTAATTTCTGTGCACACAGACACACATGAAAGGCATAGCTGTTATAACTGGCCAAATTGAGATGAAGCTATCAATAGCAAGTTTTATGGAATGATCCATTTTACAGTACTGAAATTTAGTTAGCAAAGTATTTAAATAAGTGTTTAAATTTCTAGTGAGCAAAGGGCACTCCTTAGCTGTATGCTTGTTTTTCCTATGGGAGGGGTGAACAGAGGAAAGATACTAATACACTTCGTAAATTCTCTTGGGTTGGTCTAGGATTTCAGGTCTAATATTAGAAACACATAATTTAGTATTTTGTTTTTCGAAGCTTTTATGAACGTTTGAAATACGTTGTTGCAGTGTTCTAAGAAACTATGTCATTGTTGGAGAACCTGAAGAAATTAGTGAGTTGGTTTAGTTTTAAACACTTGAGAACGGAGTAGGGGCTGTTACTGCTTTTGATCTATACCAGAAAATCACTGAGCAGATGGAACAGTGATGTCGGTTGGGGAAGCTCTAATGGCTCTCAGTGGACAAGTGTTACAGGTTGTATAACTAATTTGGCAAGTTATCTTCACAAATTGAATAGTCAAAAAAATAATTGCATATTTTGTCATCTGGTCATGTATGTAAATATTTCAGATGACTGAAGATGAAAATGATATGTATTATTAAAATAGCATTGTCTAAGAGTCTGGGAATGTTTGCTGTTTGCATTGTTATGTCTTTCTTTCTTGAGGGGAGAAAAAGATTTTCCTTACTCAGCTCTAGCCTCTTTGGACAGAGTAGTTTTGGAAGTCTCAAGGAAAGGTGTTGATATGTTGGGGTTTTTTTAAATAAAACACTCAAGCAAACATGGAATAGTTATGTGACTCAGTGATTAAAGCTCTAATTTAAATGCCCCAGAAGAACTCAAAGGATAGACTGTGTGTAAAACAGTCCTTTTAAACTCCCTGTAATTTACCTGAAGAGGAAAAAAAGCAGTATCTCAGTGGTTATTGAAGAGTTTTTCATCACTGAAGTCACAGATTACAGAATATTCTGGGTTGAAAGGGACCTACAAGGATCATCAAGTTCAACTCTTAAATGACTTAAGATGGTTACATAGTTGAACCCACAACGTCAGTGCTATCAGCACCATGCTCTAACCAACTGAACTAATTTAAGGGTCAGTCAAATTAAAAAGATTGAAAACTTACATGTCATTAAACAGCTGGGCTATTAACACATCATCTTTTGCTTTCAAGTGTAGACTGTTCATTTTGTTTATCCTGTCTGCCTCAAATAACTTGAGCAAAAATAAACAGAATTAGCGAAGGGAGAATTTATTTTTCAGCTTGCATTTCTCTTAAAAGAAGTCGTCTTTGCCATATCACAAAGTGCTGATTTCATCATAAAGCCCTAGTCATTGTGGTCACTCTTTATAAATTATGGACGGAAAAAGCTTTTTGAGTTAAAAGTTCACATCATGGCAGTGGTGCTTAGTCTAAATCTGAAGATGCTGGTGTGTATTAATGGACAAGAGAGGAAGCAATTGAATCTTTTAAGAATTTCCCAGAATGGTGTGGGAAAGCTTTGGCACAAGAGTACAGTGAAACTATGAAAAAATACTGTAATGAACAGTTTATTTGTAGGAACCTTTTTTCTTGCACATGAAGATCCTCAGAAATCTCTATCAAATCTGTATCTACCTCCTAGGCATTCTTTTATTGTTTTGCAAAGCTGTATCTTTTTCTAGGTCCTTCTGAACTTGTGGGGTTTGACTTCTTTTTGTTTACAGGCTTCAATCTGCTCCCTCCTTTGCATCTCTGTCAATTTTAAATGCAAATAATAGAAGGTATGTGGAATTGCATGTGTATATTTTGATTAGGAGCATGAGTAAGTTTAAAAGCTTACTTTGTGTTGAAGAGAAAATCACAGGTATAAGGACTGAACATTGCCCTGGAGAGAACACATGTGGTATTAAAACTTTTTTTGAGTAAAAGAAGATAGGACAGAAAATGAGTAGAGGTGAGAAAGGAACAAAGTGTGAGGTGTTCAGCTTGTTGTGCATGCATTTATTTTTGTTCAAAACAGTAGATATCTATGTTGTATTGTAGAGAAAAAGATTTTCTATACATTTGAGATATAAATATCTTCTGTCTAGATAATTGATTGCTACAGAGGTGGTACATAAGCTTGAATGAGAGATCTAATGGAAATCTGTGAGACCATTTTCAAGGCACATTGTATGCCTAATAGCAGAAAAATTGGTATGACTATCTTCTAAGGATAATAGGACTACCAGCTGGTTACAGTTTACTCAGTGTTCTTTCTTTTACTTTGGAAAAATAAAAAGGAAGTTTAATTTTTTTTCTCATGTGTTCAAATTTTTTGTGGACTCTCTTGGGTATTTGTTAAAATAAAAAAGGTACTTGAATTGAAATCTGGGATTTCAACTCTATTTTAATCTGAAACTACTAGAAGTCTTCCTGTTTCTGAGTGTGGTTTTTTTTTATATTGTTGTTTTGATCTCCATTTCCCTCATTCCAGAGATCTGTTCTTGCTTTTGATACAGGGCTTGATTATTGGTTTTAGATGTACCCTTTTGTTCAAGTCTTTAAAGTAGCTCTCTACTTTCCAGTAGTGGTGCAAGGTAGAACAAGCTGTAATTTATACTTGTTTTCTTCTGTGAACGCAGAGAAATATCACTTCAAAATAACCTTTGTTCTTTTGCCACTTTAGAGAGAATTGTTCTTTAATCCAAAATGCTAGTGAATTTCACAAAAATAAGAGTCAGAAGTCAACACAGTATTGTTAATAGCACTGTGAAAGCAAGAAATGTCATTGTAAAAATGCAATTTTAAATGCTTTCTTATTCCTTGTGTAAGGAGAAGGAATTGCAGAAAAGAAAGAACGAAGTTGCTCTTTGCCTGCTTTCAAGACTTTCTTCATTTTAGCGGTAGTCTCTCCCTCATTTCTGTGGTCTTCTTTCCAACTACTTATTTCTTAGTATGTGTGTTGCAATAGCAAAACAGAGATGGCTGCAATATTTGTTTCTCTGTTATAACTAGAATCTAGAAAAGTTTGGGATTTGGTACTTATTTGGAAATAAGCTTGATCACCGCCACAAATTCATTCTAAAGGACTTTCAGTAAAGTGTATCTGATACTCCAAGGAAATTGGACTGTTTGGCATGTGTAGGTGTTGCCAGAAAATCCTGTATCTTTTTTCTGACAGGAAATAACCACTCAACTAGGTGCTTTTAAATACTGATGTACAAAGGTGTTAACTGTAGAATGGTTACTCTAGTAATCTAGTATTTCTAACTCTAGTATCTTTGAGTTTGGAATAGTGAAAAATCTGATGAAAATGAGGACAGAAGAAAATAAGGTCGCTGAAGTAAGTCCAACTTTGTTGAACTACCATATATTGCAACATAAGATTATATACTAGTAACACAATTGTTGGGAATCCTAATTTAGGGTCTGAAAGCTCTGTCTTAAATATCTGCCCAAAAGAGAGAGATTTCAAGGTATTGTTAAGTATTTGTTTCAAAATAATTTTGTTATTGATACAAGCAAGCATGTCACTTTGAATTTGGAAGGATAAATATACCACAGTTCGACAAAACACAATTGATAATTGCAGTCCTTTAACTGTTATGCTGAAACATAAATAGTTCTAGACATTTATGTTGATGAGATGCTTGTCTTTTGACTGCAAAGAGTTGGCACACCCTGTTTTGTTGATGGTTCTGGTGTTCCTGTTTACTGAAGGAAACCTTAATCTTAGTTTTCCTGTGAGTTCTTGAGAAGCCAACATTTTACCTTTCCTTTTCTTTCTTTCCTTCCTTTTCTTTCTTGAGAAGCTAACATTTTACCTTTCCTACAAGCAGTGGAGAAAAGACTGAACAATTAATAAAAATGTTCAGATTTCTTAGAATTCTTCATTTCTTGGAAGTATGGAATGAGTTCTCCTGCTTCTCTTCTCTTCTAAAAAGGAGCCCCAGCAAGCTTCCAGATGGAGCAAATTCAACTGTTGTCAGCTGGGCGAAGGAATGTGAGACTCCACATACCAAACACTAGGTTGAGGGTAGTGGGGGAGTGATCAAATCCCAGTTGTAACAGCACTGAGTTGTAACATCATGGCAAAGCAAAGAGGTGGTCAATTGGACTATGCTTCTAAATCTCAAAACATGAAGAAATTTTAAAATTCTTGACAATGGGAGATAATAATGAAGAGAATATATACCATTTTTGTGATATTTTTAGAGGAAAGCCTAGCTTTCCTAGCTAGATTTGATGAAAACTGTACTACCATGGCAAAATTACAGCACATGTCTAAAACTACAATAGCAAGCAAGACCCAAGAAGATTGGTGAAGAGATGGAGTAGATGGGATTGTTCTGGGACTGAACATGTTTCTGTGCAAATATTGATAAAACAGGTGTTCCAGAGAATAAGCAGAGTAAGTTGCATAACATCTTATTCAAATCTGAGTTCAGTGGTAGGCTGTGATTCAGTAGAAGAGGTTATCCCTTAATCCTGGCTTTGTTTGCTGACCTTTTTACTTGTCATTAAACTCTTCTCTGTGAAGAAACCTCCAGTATCCAATCACAAAACAAGGGGAAAATATTTAAGTATTTCTAAGTCCATTTAGGTTGTCTAAGGGAGGTAACCGGTTTAACATAAAACCCATATATTTGCATATACATTTATTCAACTAAATATTGAGAACATATATTTTCAATTAAAAGGTATAAAGGAGAAATGTCTTACTATAACAGGTAATGCTCAGTAACAATGATAAGAAAACCCTATCTTGGTCTGTTCAGTTGTACGCTGTGTTAGCTAGCCTAGTTTGCTGTGTTAAAAGAAATAAAGGATGTCCTGATACAAGACTCCTTAAAGATGGATGTGTTAGATTTTCTTCATTATTTGGAATATATTCTAGGAATTCAATTTAGCTTTCTTAAATAAAAAAACCAAAGACAAAAACAACACTCCACAGACAAGTGCGGTTTTGTGAGCAATATCAATGTCTTTGTGAGCTTGCTTTTCTCATGATTCAGCAGCATGTAAAAAGTGATAAAAGCCTGTCAAAATAGTACAAGCCTGTCAAGCCTTGCACACTGAGCATGAAATTCATGCAGTTGGTTCTTCCCTTATGCCTGCATGGCTCCTTGCAGAGCTGTCTCTCTCTCACAAGCTGCAGTTTGTGGGCTTTATTCTCACTCTGTCCATTCAGTGCTAGACATGCCACATGGTGGGAATTAATGTAAAAGTGATATAAGCAAGGTGGGAAAATGGTGAAGCACAACTGAGTTTGACTTGTTCTAAAATATTTGCAATTTACTAAAAAAGAAAAGAACCAAAACATTTCTTAAAACTTTTCTTAAAATGAAAATTTAAGTTTTGTTCAGTTTCTATATGGAGTTGAAGCACGGAGGTGGCCAGAATGCGTATGAATAATCGCTTAAAAATGTATCTAAATTCTCCAGAATTTCTGCTTTTGAAAACTCAACACAATGTTCCTGAAAAGATTGCATTAACAACTGGATGGAAGTCATTACATCACTTGTGTTTATTAACATGAAATGGCTATCAGTTCCTGCTTAGCATGAACTGAATTTAAACAATTGATCTGTATCTGAAAAGCTGATTGTCTTGTTGCCAAAGATGTAAACTCTCAGATTCTGTGCCAGTTGGCACTTGTCAAGTTGAAAAAATTTATAATCTTGTGTTGGTTATTAATAAAGTCTTATTTAGACATAGTCTGTTCATTCTAAAGGTGCCTCTTTCTTTAAGACTTTTTGATTAATGAGAAATTAGATGAAAACACAACTCTTGAGATCTTGCTGTGCCTTTACATGTTTTCTCTACCTGTTGGACTTTTATTTCTCTCAATTTTTGATCTTTAAATATCTCTGTCACAGCTACACTTTTACTGAAGAGGGCACTGTGGAGAGGAAGAATGTAGATGTATTCTACATAAATGCAACCAAATTCTTTCCTCTTAGGATGAAAAAGCTAAATTTATGTGACTCAGGATAATGTAAACAGTGCATAGAGACTTAAAGTAAATCAATAGTTTAGACTTAAAGTAAATCAATAGTTTATGCTTTTTCTAACATCCAAAAATACTTAAGTCAGCCCTTCTCAGCCAATCGCTAATAACGTCTTCTTCTTCATTTAGTGAAATGACTAAATGTTACAATGCAGGAGGAAGGAAAATATGCATTGTTGGGCAGTCCAGGACTTCTGCTGATCAGGAAAAAACATGCAGTGGGCTGCAACCCCTTTCTTGAAGCATCAGCACAAATGACAAATGCTTGTATGATTCAAGTTTTCTTACATTAGCTACCTAGAGAAGTCTGGACAAAGCCTCTTCAGCTACAGATTCTCTCCACGCAATTCTTTATGTAATGCAGTATTGTTGCATCTTTAAAGTCCTGTGCTCTAGAAATGGTAGTTTTTTTAAGTTACCTGGTTAGAATTTGCAGTTGACTATTTGCAGTGTGTTGTGGAATGAGGAACTATGGGAACTGGAATGGAATATTCATTAGGATCCCACAGGTTGTAGTAGTTGCCTCACTACAATTTTCTGTAGATGTGTCAGGATTTTTGTTGTAGGATTCTAATCAGTATTCATGATTTTTGAGAAACAGTTGATTATCCCAAACCTTGGCCCCCTGGAAGTCACATTGATGCTTGACAACACACTGTAACCATGGCTGCAGCTATCCTGCAGTTATCAGTAACACTCTGTATATACTCATTAGGGAGTCTCAAAAGACTGGCAAAGGCTGCTCTTTAAACGAAACACACTTCTCGGAATGAATTGTCAATATTAAGGTCCTTGGAGATCTGCACAGCTGTTAAAAGGAGACCCCCTTTAGGTAACTAGGGCTGATCCCACAGAACTTGCTGAAAGTGTTTAGGATTTTTGACACTGTGTGGCATCATCTTACAAGCAAACTAAAGACTTGGTTAAGGTACAATCATCATTCCATGTTACAAATGAATAGAAAATTTGACTTAGAGTTACTTGTTTTAATGGCTTACTTTCAAAGTAGGTGGTCATTCAGTCTTCCACAAAGCCTGTGTCACTCAGTATTTACATTGTTAGCTGTGGAAATAATGTGTGGTTTTATGTACACAGTACTAAACTGAAGTGGGTGGCAAGCATGGTGAAGAGGCTTAGACTTCAAAATCATCTGGTGCAAAAGGATGTGGAAGCAGCATGCAAGGCTTTTTTTGCCTCTTTGTTGTAAGGACTGTCCTTGAGCTTTCCAGGTCCCTGAGTTAATGGCAGAATTGGACAGCTGAAGTATTACCCACTGTACAGGTCAAACTGGGGACCACTTAAGCAATTTTGATGTATAAACATTTATGGGACTGAGTACAATGCATCCCAGCATCCTGCAGAAGCTAGGTGCAATTGTTACAAGGCTATTTCCTTGCTCATCTTTGAAAGGTCATTGCTTTCAGAGATTTCAAATGAAGCAGGAGGTAAAAAGCAAACATCAGCTCCATATTCAAGGAGAGTGAGGAGTATTGGGATCTGTTGGCAGGTCAGCCTGGCTGTGGTGTATGGGAAGATGATAGAGCAGGTCTTCCTGGAGCCCATGTTCAGGCACAGGAAGGCCAAGACTGAAGGACAAGTTAACTGTCCTCTGTGATAAACGAAATGTCTCAGTAGATGGGGAGAGAATGGTGAATGTTTTTTACCTGGGCTTTAGGAAGGCATTTGATGTGATCTTTTAGAGAATATTTGTACAAATTGGAGATAGGTGCCTTGGATAGGCGGTCTGCAAGGTGGGCAGAAAATTAGCTGGACTGCTCTGCTCAGATTGCTGAAGCAAAGTCCAGCTGGTGGTAAGTAGTGTTCTTCAGGTGCACAGTTGGATATTTTGTAACTGACCTGCAGAGTGGAGGGAGTGTGCCTTCTGTGTGCTCATGGATGATACTGCCTTAGGGAGAGATTAATGAATTGAGGCATAGGGCTTCTCATCGGAGACACTTTGACAGTCTGAAAGAACAGGCTGGCTGAGAAAACTCATGAAGTCTTAGCAGCATGAAGTTCACACACTTTCCCATTGGCAGAAAGGAGGAATTTTTAATTTCCATTTCATTATGGGGCTGTAAAAGTGGCCTACAGAATGTTCCGCTGACTGAAAGAAAGAGGTGATATTGTGTGATCCACCTTGAAGTCAGGAAGGGATCCTGCATTTCTCAGTAATGGCCAGCACTATTGTTTTCATATCCTGAAACAGGAGGAGGACCCCCAATATGATTTCTGCCTACAATCACAATTTTGGAATATTTTTTGTTCCCGTGACTTCTTTAAGCCAAATTGTGCTTTTCTAATGTGGTCATCTTGGGTAGGTAATGCTCTTGGATTTTACCTGAAACATGGTGAGAATAACTTGAGGAACAGAATTATGTTATTTGATAGCATCATAGCTGTTATCCCAGGCTATAATGGGCTGATGTGATCAAATACTGGTGAGAAATTAAGGGGTTCTGTTTTACCTCTCTCCTGCTCCTCCCCATGTAATTGTTTCATTGCAGCATATACTGGGGTGGTGGGAGAATGGAGGAAATAGATACAAGTTTATTCTTCCCAAGCAACTGCAATAAGATAATCCATTGTGTTGGGAGAATCGAATTAAATACTTGATTTCACAGTGCCGGATTAGACACAATACAAAGCTAATGTAAAAAAATACAAATAAAAAGGCATATACTCAGTAGTTCAGTACAATACTGTATCCTAAGGAATTGGGTTAATCTGTGCAACAAAAGGATTATATAAAAACTGCATTTTTGTGATATAATGAGGTAAAATGACTAGCAATTAAAATAATTTATGATACTGTTTCACTCTTTCCATGCTCACTAACATAAATCTGTATCTTTAGGTGTTATCTTCATAGATTTAGGTTGGGGAAGAGCACCTCTTTGACTTGGACCATAATGTCCATGTAACTACTTGTGTGAGGAAAATAGATTTCAAGTGTTTTTACTAGAAACCTACCTGAAGTAATGTACAGAATGCTATAAAACAAGTGACGGTGAATTTATTCCGGGGTTTTTTCTTCAGTTGAAAGCATATAGATTTTGCTAATAGTTAGTTCTTACATGAATGCGTGTAGGCAAAACCATAAATGAGTCTGGTAATGCTCAAAATCAAATATAGTGTAAGTAATTTGTATTTAGGATACTATTATTAGAAACATGAGAATCATAACTTTCCTTCCTAAAGCTTTTTATTTTCTCATTTCATAGTTTTAATGTTAATAGTTAAATATTCATAAAAAATGAAAAATGTCAACCTTAACTTTTAAACATGTAAGACAATTAGTAAGCGGAATAAAGTGTCTTTGTTACATATAAACTTAGAGGTTGCCAGTAATTTGATTGACAAGCACTCTGTGGAGTTACTGGCAACTGTTGCTTCTGCATACTTTTGTATTTTTAGCGTTGCCTTCTAACTGGCAGGCACAGATGGCCATAGGTTATGATTTTTGTGTGTTTCTGAATTAAATAAAACATTTCTATGGTATTTTAAATTTCATTGTCTCAATATCTTGTGTTAATTACTCTATATGGGTTTTGATATTAGTTGGGAAGTTAGAGTGTGGGATTTTTAGAACTAATAAGAAGAACATCTGTTCTCATTAAGCAGTCGGTGTTATTGTGTGGTAGCAGACGTTGTTTAAAGTTTTCTTGGAAAAAATACTCAGATTTGGCATCTTTATCTTGCTGATAATAAAGAATGTTCTGCCACAAAGTCAGAATATGTTGTTTCAGTGGTATTAAAGTCAAAAGGTCATAAAGTATTTAGGAGCGCTCTTACCTAGAGTTTAAAATGCTTCTAGAGAAAACCTGTGAACTTCTGTTTTAAATACCAGGCTTGTTCTTCCTGTCTATGAAGTTCAGTATGGTATATAGCTTTTTTCCCCTCTCAGGTTTCTGTTAAAAATGAGGTCTAAAGTCTGTATTCTAGGATGTGATAAATTGAAGTTATGTGTGTTTAATACAAAGAAAATTATAATTGAGGAGAAAAATTAGCACATAGGAGACATGAAAATAATTTCTCTTCTACCAGAACCAGAGTCAGCTCTTTCCATCCTCTATAATCAAAATTTAGATTGAAATTTAGCCTTGTTTTGGGCTCAGGAAGAACGTAGACTCACTTTTTCACTGCCTTACAGTCTCAGGAATGTTTTCTTAAGGTTATTTTTGGGGAAGAAGGACAGCATGTGAAGAAAATTACAGAACAAGGCAGAAATTTACTAACTACCTGACTGCTTCTAGTATTTAATTACATAATTTCATCGCTTTTTAGGCTGTATCTATTTTGTAAGACATTTCTTTTGACTTGAGTATTTTTTAAGACCTATGTATAGTGGAATTAACATGCTTAGTGCTTAACCATGTTATTGTATTGCAGTTGTTTTCTTAAAATAGTTACCCTGTAAGAACTCCAGGGGATTAATTAAAGGCGTCTCCAGCTGTTGATTTAACTATATTTAGTCAAACAGCTGATACAGCTATATACTTGTTAAAGAACAGGCTGTGCACCAGTTGCTTTAAGAAGAAATAAATTGAAGTTACTACATAAGCAATGCTCAGATTGTTGGTAAATTTATTTTGGTGATACATACCAATATATGTCTGATGACTTTGCTGCTTTCTAGAAATTGAAATTCTGAATATATTAATGTTTTAATGCTTATATTTAGCCTCTTAAGTTGCTACTATGTTATAAAATAAATGTTTGGGGTTAATTTTTTTCATAAGCCTGACTGAAGCTTGCTATCTGTGAAAGTCTGTTACTTCTTTTTGTATTTCTTGTGGTCTGTGGCATATTCATCTTTATGGTTTATTTAAATATTTAATTGTGGACAGTTCATGAAGTATGGTTCTGCAGGTAAGAATGAGAAAAATCGGTCCTATTTGTAACTCACTGGAATTCACTGGGTCTGTAGAATTCAACTGCAGTAAATATAAAGCCTAACCCTACAATTTTGTTGAATCAAACACAATATTGAAAGAAAAAGCAAATATAAAATTGCAACCTAGTGCCGAGTTTTAATGCTTAAGTGCTTTTTGCCTTCTGTTCAGGAGGGCACTATCTGCCTCTTACTTTCAGAAGATAACTTGTTTCGCAAGGCTGAATTCATCAATAACTGAGTGGGAGAAAAGTACTTAAAATCTTAAACATATTTGTAATTGTACAACCTTACAAAAAATGTCAATGCAGAAAGTTGCTAAGGAGTTCACCTGTATGAAATATTGTACTAATTATGCCTTCTGTCTAATGATTTTTCTGTCAAGTGTATTTTGTAGGCAATTATTTAATCTGTTACAAAGGCTTTAAGATGTGATATCTTTTGCAAGTTCCAGGCATTTTTGATTGTTTGTTAGTTGTTTGCTTTTGTTTTACCTGTATCTTCATCTGATCAGATTTAGTGAGCACAAGCTTTGTCTTGATTGCTGAGTATGCCTTAAGCCAGTAGAAATACAGAGCAATTCCATTTGTTCGGTGTCATGTATCATGAGTACCCTACCTAATTCAGTCTACTACATGCCACCAGTGGCTTAGTTTTATTAGTTATTCTTAAGTTTTAAAACAATATCTGACAATTTTGAATTTTGGTAACTTTTCATTAAGATGAAGGGGTATCATGTTGTTACTCATCAAAACTGTAATATGTAAGGTTGTGTCTCCCTTAGGACCTCAAAAATGTTATTTATTATTCTGCCTGTTACAGCCTCTACCACTTACTGTTCAGCTGTTAAGTGTTACAAAGATATGATCATTTGATAGCTTGACTTAAAACACCAGAGATCAAATTCTGTGCACTTCCTAAAGCCTGTCTTTTGTTTGTGTCAGCAAAACATACCCCATCCTGTGCTTTCATTCATAAGAAACTGATACTAAAACCATAGTGTAGACTTACATACACCTTTAGAACAGCAGCTGTTTCAGTTAATAGAATCTCATCTACATTTACATCTTGTTTATGGTCCTTCACTTCCGTGAGCTTTCTGTTCTTAAATGGATGCCACAGCTGAAGTTCCCCATAGCCTTGTGTGGATACCAAAACATCCCAGAAAAGTGCCTGAAGCTAAATATTGATACTTTTGATTCTAAAGGATGGTTGGATAACATGTTCATACAATCCAATGAACAGTACTGTAACTGTATGGAAAACAACTAATACTTTCAGAGTATCTAATCTATATTATTAATCTAATGTTACAATTAATATACAAACCCATCTTCTGGGTGCAGATTTTCAAAAGACTTTTGTGAGATGTGAAAGACGACACGGCAAAGCAGTGAAGTTTTCTAGTTCAAAAATTAGTGGAAAACATCATATAACTTACTAAAAACTCACAGTTTAGCAAAGTACTAAAATCTTTCTTCCCTCATTCTTTTATAAAAGTTAAAACTAATTGTAACATTTGTATCACCGTTATTAAAATTTATTTGACAAAACTTTAGCTCTGGCCTGGAATTTATTTGCTATGGCGAGTTGGATTATTTTAAAAAAGTTTATGGAGTAGAGGAAGAAACATTTTTCTTTAACATATTTGTGAATCCATTTGTTGACATTGTGAGAAGTCCTCCTCCTTCCTCACCTCCCCTCCAAAAGTTGTTCCAAATGGTTTTATGACATTGAAGACTTGACTTTATCTCTGTGCCATTTGGACTTTTTTCAGCCTAGCTGAAGATCCAGTTTTTAATTAAAGATCCAGATCAGGATCCAGTTTTTAATTAAAAGTTGCTGTTAAACAGAAACCTTGTGGAACAAGAGTGTGTTTCTGTTAGTGCATAACTTTTTTTTCCTTCTTATTGTTACTGAGCCTCTGAAACTTGGCAAAAGTGACTGATAGACAATGCCTTTTGAGACAGCACCCAACTGGTCATACTCATCACTTAATGCAGAGTCAACGAGGCTCGGTTTTATGTCAGCGCCTTTAACCTGGTTGGCCAAATACTTCCTAATGTTTTAAGCTTTTAGTATGGATATCTGTGGTTTTTTTAGAAAGCAGCATGAAACAAGCTTCTGTTGCCCTCTCATTTTTGTCACTAACAGCTTGTCCCAATCCAGTTCTTTCCTCTTGGCTTTGGGGGCATTCGGTACCAATGTGGGTCAGATGATTTTTTCACCCTCAATATCAGCAGAGAGGCAGCATTCAATATGCAAAGAGTAAAATTAAAAAGTAGGTAGGATCAGTATATAAATCATTTAGGTAGACGCAATTTAGTTAAAGACCAGCTGAGCAATTTTTTTAGAAGTTAGTTTGAGGTATTGCTTGTGTTGAAGCAGTGCCGCATTAAAATGTGCTTGGTATACTTGTGTCAGTCATTGTAACCTGACTTAGAGTGAATTTTCATACACTTAACTTCCATTCTGTGTCCAGAAAATAACCCAGCTGTAATGAACTTAGCTGGTCCTAGAGCTGTTCCTATTTAAACTCTTGGGATGGGGAAGAGCAGACCAGATCAGAACCACACTAATTCTGGGGCTTTCCAGCTCACAGTGCCATCTGGCGGGGTTCATTCCAGTTCAGCGCCCTTGGTAATTAGCACTGCCAGCAGTACTCTTAACTTGATAAAGACTGGCTAAAAAGAACCGCCTGAGGTGCTGTTCTTCTCATTATCCTGTGTTGTCCTTCAAGATACCATAGCTAACTATAGTGCTAAATTCTGGTGATCCCATTGGTTTTCTTCAGAGGACTCCAAAGGAATGGCTATCTCTAAAGCTGAAAGACTCTCAGGCTTTTATTTAGGAAGACACTATAGGATTTCTTCTTAGAATTTTTTTTTTATTCTTATTATCATCAAGTAATACTCATGGGCCACATAAATTTCTATAAAGGAAGACATTCTAAGGTCTTGTTCAAGTTATTTGGGAAAACCTGGCTGTGAGTGCAACATAAAAATCAGTAGATTGGAAATTCTTAATTTCTGGCTGATTATTTCTTGTTCATTCAGCCTAATGTTTCCCATTTAGTAAATTCAGCATCTGTTGAATGGAACAAATAACCTAAAGCTCTGTTTGGCTCAACAGATAAGCAGATTGAAACTTGCAAAGAACATTAATTCTTTACTTACAGGTTGGATTTTCAGCTATGTGACATAATATGTTTAAAGTATTTGGAGGTTGCTTGCTCATTTATCTTCTTTTTGTGGGATTTTATCTCAGGATTTGAAAAGAGTTGTGATACTCTCTTACTTGTTGATAAGCAGAATAGAATCAGTAGACTTCACTAGGAAGACATCTGTTTATTCTCTGTGTTGGCAATTTTTCATTCACCTTACTTTCAGTTATCCTTTGCTTAGTATAGACATCAGGAACCTAGAAGAAGCAGGCACTATAAACTTACCTATACTTCAGGAGTTAGTGCTTTGCCAAGACAACCCTTAGTGCTTAGACCTTCTGAGAATATGACAAAAGTGACAAAGTGCCACTTTCTTTTCTAATACCAGTTAACTGTTCAGCATCTATTCAGGGGACAGACTAGCTTTTACAAAACTTCATAGCCTAACAGCAGATGAGTTTTAAACAGTTCAGGTGAGATTTACTGCCTAAATCTCAGTCTCCATGACTCCCTTATGGATAAGAGAGATTATGGCAGGTATTTTTTTCAGTTATCCAGGGTAAGGTGGGATGGACAGGCTTAAACCACAGCAAATGTCCAACTTCTAAACCACGTCAAAATTTCAAATTCAGGCTGGCCTTTTCAGTTTGTCACTACTAGCTTGCAGGGCACCTCAGTCAAGAATTCTTGGGACGTATATGTGCTTAATAAATGATCAAAACAAATCCCACCTCAGGGCTCTGCTTTTTGTTCTTATTGTGTTTCTGAAAGCTTCTGTAGGAATAATTACTTACCTGTGGTCAAAGGGAGTAGGCACTTGACCTGTCATTACTAGGGCAGGTGATTCTTAAATTAGTCCTTCACCTTTTAAGACCAGATGGCAGTCTGTATCAGTCTACATATTTTGGTTTCACTTTCAGTAATCTTTCAGAATTTATACCTTATTATCATTCAGTGATGGGGGATTAGGAGCAATATCATTAGAAATGCTTGAGCCTTTCTATCACAGGACTGGTCATGATCTGTCATGGTGAGTTTCATGATATATCCAAGTGTTATTATGCACTTGCAGTCAGAGTCTGTCTGGGTCTGGGATGTATTGTAGTTACCACTTATGCAATACAGTTTCCCACAATGCATGTTATACATTCACGTGTAGCCTAAAGTGGATTTTATAGCATTTGTTCTATATGAAGAATAAATATACCTTTCTGAGGCAAATTTGTGCCTTTTGTGTTGGTGGGAAGTTTCAAACAACACCTGACAAAAAATTCTATTTCACTTTTTCTGACCCTCATTATGCTCAGTTGCAGATACTGTTCCTGTGGAAACTTAGTCTGCTAAATAGGAAGTTTAAAATATACTTTCTATACTTAAATAAAGCATTTGCATTGAAGCACTGAAGCCAGGATTTGTTTGTTAGGCTTATTGGGCTTTTTCTGTTCTATTGTGAGGCAGTCTCAAATAACAAATGGTGTTATTGTTATTAAATTCTGTTCTACAAAACAGGATTGCATGGGAGCTTTTCAGTCATACCGTAAGTATTTAATCACCAAACTGATGTTTTAGTCGTTTACTATGGTAAGCATTGAGACTAATTTCAAAGTTTAATGGTTTCTCTTCACTGCAGACACTGACTCTGGGATAGCTTGCCAGGTTAACTCTCTGGTCCTCTTCAGCAGAACTACACACCACCCCATCAGTCCCCAGCTGTTACTGTGATGTGGGATAATTCCATTCGGGGTACCAGACGTGATGTTTATTTTTATTAACTCACATGCAGCTCTTGTTGGCTTAGACTTCCAGCACATTGAGGTCTCACTATACAGTGGTTCTTCCTTCTGCTCTACCTGGCTTTCCACCAGTTTGTTGTGATCCGCAAACTTGCTTAAGATGTATTCAATTTTATCATCCAGATTGTCTATAAAGAGTATTACGGGGCTGTCAATTTGTCTTTCAGCCACTAACTACTGTTTTTAGCTGGTGACCAGAAGATTCAGAAGTCCTTGTCTTCTGTGACAAGTGATCTAAAATGACCCGGTCCAGCACAGAACATTTCTCATTGGACACCAGACTGAGAACATCTGACAAAGAATAAGTCCCTTTCTATGAGGACACGTTAATATGAAGTTTAAGCAGTGTCTGGAACATCTTTTGAAGTTATAGTATATGAGAAATGCAAAATCATTATTTAGATCTCCATTCATGCTCTTTCTGTACTGTGTAAAAATAAAGAAGTGTAATTACTTGCTTGTAGCAGCTTGTCTGAGGTTCCTTTTCATTGTCAGTCTATAAGTTTGTGACTCATCCTTTTATACATTTTCCTTAAATGAATGTAAAAAAAGATATAGGGGTTTTGTACTTAAGAGAAGCTGTGAGAGATGAACAGACTGTGCTCTTTCTGTAAGTGCCTGCATAGCAGTGAATTGGAGATGAGTTTGGTTTTAGAAAGTTTGGATCTAATAATGTTTGTGTACAGGTACATGAAGTGTAGCTGTACAGCTGTACTTGTACAGGATGCTATACCCTTGGATTTCTTCATGATTAGAAGGGGTTTTTTTTAAACAGTAACTACACCAAATACGTTTTATATTATTTCCTAACATCCTTCTTTGGAAGCACTGGGCACTTTCAATTTCTGTTAACTGTCATACCTCTGAAAATGAGACTATCCAGATCTGTTACATTATCTGAGAATGTTAAAGAATAACAAGCATTCATAAAGCAGCATCCAGTTTCAAATGGTGCTGAATGTGTTTCTCTTCTAAAAAGTCTTTTAAGGATGTGAACTAAAAATATAGCTATTGATGCTTTACAAATGTAGCTTCATTGATTTTCAGGGATTTTTTCAGTATTGTCTTCTACTGATATATAGGCAATGATTAAATGTTGCAGCTTTTGTTCAGACTTTTTTTAAGTGTTTAAGATACTAAGTATTGCAATATGTTGGAGCCAAATTTTATTTTACTGTGGACTTCTACTCTAGAAATAGTTCAGTCAGACCATATTTGAAACTAATCAATGGACAGTGTAACCCAACAATCCAGATTGCTGGCACAGATGCCAAAGGTCAGAATCTGCTGAAGGTAGATGAATAAATAAATAATGCTGCTGTTGTAATTATAGCAGTACATTAACTATCATAACTTACATGATTTACACAAATAATCCCCTCCACTCTGCAAGTTAGTTCCCTTTTGTCTCAAGAGTATTTAGTTCCTAATAGCGGTTGATTTTCTCTGCATTTCTGGCTTTATGCCACTTGGAGGATACTGGCATTTAAAAGTGAAGATAATGTTGTACTGGGGGTTGGTAATTTGGGTGCAGTCTGTGATGTGGGAATTGGTGCTAGTATGTTGGTTTGGGATTCATGAGTAGGAAGTTATTATTAGAACTAGATAAATGCATGTATCATCTAAATACCTAAGTTCTTCTACTCAGCTGTTTTTTTACTGTGGGAAATGATTTTGAAAAGTATACCCATTATCAGTCTGCATGCTGCTCTGTTGTAGACTGGTGACTGTCAATGTTTTTCTGTTTATAAGAGACAACATCCTGTAACAGAATTTAGTGCTAATATCCATTTCCCATTTTTCAAACTGATGGAAGGCTGAGTAGCTATTGTAAATGGCACTTACGAAAATCTGGAAATAAACAAGTAATTCTTCCTGCACAATTTTATTGTCCCTTTTTGTGCATTAAAAGGAAATAAGCATATTTTCATTCTCATTTCATTGTACACTGGATATTTGATAGAAATATTTCAGACAATAATTTATTTTTTCTAACTGCTATGAAGTGAGAATGTGTGTTCCCCAAGAGTATTGGTTTTTTGCCCAGAAGCAGGACTTGAGAAAACCTGTGAACTGGGAATTGTAAGTTAGTTTATTTAGTTGCCAAAGCTGAGAGTCAAGGAGTGAAATCTATTGTTCTTCACTCCTGAAAAATACAGGTGAGATTTTTAATGGGATTCAGTACTGCTTGCAGGATCCAAGGAAGGTCTTATCAGCATGATGGGAGAATGGAGGCAATGTCTTGACAGATAGGTGAATAGTGTTAAAAATGCTCTGGATTGGTTTTCACATGTGCTAAAAATGTGTTGTTAAGTGGATCATGGCTGACTGTGCTCCGGATGCTTTCCCATGGTAAGGTGTGGTTCTCAGAGGCATATCAGTGCAGAGAGGCTGTTGTGAATATCCTTCAGCTTCTGTTTCTTTGCGTCCTTCCTCCTCCATGAGTACCTCCTGTGTTTACATACTTGGCTCTTGCTTGCAATTTTTGTAACTCAGCAGAGACTTGACAAATGGAATTGTTTCAAAACTGCAGATTCAGAACTGATGGAAGCAGCATTAAGTTCTCCAGAGGCTTGGTTGTGGCATAATTAAGCTGGTGTGCCTGGAAGACAGCATAAGACATTGTATCAGTGTGTATTTGTTTCACATTTTGTTCACGCTGGAAAAATCTGTTTTTCTAGAAATACAAAATCTGGAAGTATTTTTCTTTTTAACTGAGAATTTTAGTTCTAAAGAATTTGTTTTCCTTGGCTTCCATGACTGCTGGTGGACTTTTCCCTGCTTGTCATTGGAACAGTGATAGACCCTCGACTGTAGTTCATGAGAAGGAATTCGGTATCTGAGACTCCCCTGTTTTGGTGTGAGCATCACAGAATGTGTTTGGTCATAGTAGCTTTTTGCTGCGCTGCTTCTCCTATTTTTAGCTTTTAAAATTTGATTAAAAATATGAATTTAAAGTTATGTTGTATTAGTAGCCAGACAGTTCTTTATGTACCTGAATGTGTGGGGTTAAAAGTGCTATGATTTGTGCATGCATCTGTTGCTACTAGTGCAGTTATTTGCAAAGTCCTAGATCCTCATATGGAATTTGTCAGTTGAGAACTTGCATAGTACAAAAATACAACATTTTCATTTTCACGTGTTTAGCTTTCATGTGTGCTCATCTTCATCAGTGTTTAAACAAACAAATAAAAAAAAAATAGGATCTGCTTATAACTGTCATGGTAGATTTTAATCTGTAAATTCTGAAGAAGTGAAAGTTGACAACTTAATTTTGAAAGGAGGGAAATCTGGCATGCCCAGATGCTTCAGTTAAAATATGCAAAATACTTGAAGAGAGACAAGGAGTAATTCATTTGTCCTTGAGCTACATGTCTAATTTTGTAGACAAATAAAGACTGTAAAGCTGCTTTGAAAAAGCCAACTTAACTTTCCATTACAGAAGGTTTCAATCAAGTTAGGGAAGAGAATTCTTGATCACAGGCACTACATGTCATTTACTACTTAGAAATAAAACATCAAAAAAACCACCAAAATCTCTCAGTAGTTACACTTGAAGTCAGGTTGTTTGCTTTCTGTCATTGGGATATTTGAACAAAGTCTACTTTTCTTTTGGATAAACGGAAAATATTTTATTGAGATAAACTTACAGTTTTAGGAGAATATAGTAATATCCTAAGTGAACAACTGGAACCTTTACCCTTCCCATTTTTGAGAAACTAAATAATTTTGAGAAGCTAAATCTCTCTTTAGTTGGTTTTGGGGGTGGTTGTTTGGCTGTATTGGGATTTTTTTTTTCTCTTAATGTTTGAAGTAGAAGGAGATTATTCTTTCTTTTCCTGTTTAGAATTTTTAGATTTAATGGACTTTTTGTGAAATAACAGAAAGTAGATATTTTAAAAATAGAAAAAAATCACAAAGTTGAACTAATTATTAAAGTAGTAGGGAGGAGGTAAGTATTAAGTACTTAGGTGAGCACATTTGGCTCAGCACATGTTCAGGTGCTCCTCCTGTAAAGAGAGCAGGAGCCATATGCCAGGCTGTCGTCCTAAGAAAGGAGAGGAGGCTGAAGAAACCCACAAAGAAATACAAATAAAGGGACAAAAGCATAAACCAGCCACACGTCAGAACTGATCTCTCAGTGATGCATTTAGACTGGGGCTTCTCAGCTCTCTTGGGGCCAGATGAGAACTAGAAAGCCCTTCAGGTGACATCTTGCACTGTAACCAAACGGTGACTGGGAAAGGGGATCTGTGTGTCCTGTTGAGTTTGGCTGTCCCAGAAGAAGTTGGATGGAAGCCTGGCTTTCTCGACTGGTGAATATCATGAGCAAATATCCCATCTTTTCTATATTTGTTTTCTTGCAATTGCAGCATATTTATTAAAAAAATGATGATATTTGAGTATTAGTTGATGTTGAAAGTTTAAAGCTTTAGGGTCTTTATTTGTATGCTTTACATTGGAGCTACATTTATGAAATGTATTGTAGCACTTAATGTTGGATGCTTCAATTGAAAAGTAATGATTCTTGTTTTCAGATTTTATTGATAAGATCTTTTCAGTTTTGAATTTTGATTGGAAAACTGCAATGTACTTTTCTTATTTGAACAAAAATTCTGTTCTTGTTAAGAAAAAAAAATGTTTTAAATGGATTTTCTTGTGTAAACCACTGTAAAGTGATTAAAAAGTGATAAGCTCTTCAAAAGGCAATGTCTTACCGTATTTGAATAGCTTACATACTAATTGGTTTTTAAACTGTGTGCCTGGCTCACCTGTGACTTTTTGTTCATCGTCATGTTTTGCTACAAGGTAATGTGTCTTGTAATCTGCTCACCTTTTGGTTTAGAGTATTCCTTTAACACCTATTTTGCTACTTTGCTATTTCTTGTTTTCAGTAACTTGATCAGCTTTTTGTGTTAAAACAACAAACTTTTTTAAAAGCTTCGAATGATGCTGGAAGAGAAGTTGCTTTTGTCTGTCTCTGAAATAAAAATTAAAAGGAATTTCTAGAAATTATTTTAAGATTTCTATGAAATTGAAAAATGAGATCAGCTTATTTCTTTGCATTTGTCCTTTATAATAACATTTGTACCTTTACGTTTGAATGTTTTGATTTTTAGGTCTGTGGAATTTTAGGTCTGTGGAATAGTAGCTTGCGAGTATGAAACTGAAAAGGAATTAATTAACAGTATTGGTTTACATTTAAGATTTTGTTAAAGCAAAGTATGTAAATGGAAAAATAATCTGTGTCTGTCTCACATATGCAACATTAACTTCCAGCTTGTTTTCGGTAGTGATTGGTTTGCAGCTTTATGTAGAATAGTGGGTAAGCCTTTACAGAGGATGTCATTAATAATAAAGAGGAAAACTTTCACCTTTAACAAGATTTTGTCTTCTATACAGCTTGCCCAATTTAGGCAGCGGAAGGCACAAAATGATGGTCCAAATGGATCAAAGAAGCAGAAAAAGAAGAAGAAAACAGCGAACGTCAAAGATGAAGAATCAGTACAAGATGGCATTGAAAGTGATCGATCTCGAAGTGATGAAATATCCACATGCAGCAGTCGAAGGGGAGCAGCTGCTACTGCTGACTTTGCTATTATCAGGACTTTGCATAGTGGAGAAATTATCAAACACACCCCAGCTTACACCATTGAGGTAAGTTTGTCTCAGGCTATAAAGTCACTTTTGAGGTTGAGTGGGCATAAAATAATCCGTTCATTTTGAGAGTGGGAATGAAGGAATTGGATGAGATTTTACACACTATTTCCTTTCTTCTTCTGTCTGACTCAGTATGTCCAGAGAAGACACTTTCTACTTGCCTGCTGGCATCATTTTTTATTGTAGTAAGTTCCCTGTAGAGTATGGATAGTGTGTTTGTACTGCTATACTCCTTAAATGTGCGTAAATTAATTTTGTTTTATTAGAAGTTGCAAATTGAAGTGAATTTTTGATCTCTGCACTTATGGCTACACCAAAATGCAAAACTAAACATCTTTCTTGTATTCATGATGTAATTTGAGTTGTTCTGGTTAATAAGGACAAGGAATGATTTCAGAAATCACTACTGAGAAGTTAGTGGCTTAAGAGATTTATGAACAGTTACTCTTCTTTTACTACTTAATGAAATATAATCCTAATTGATACTGGATGAAAATACCTGCTCTGGGAAGTTTGGAAGATGCTGTGTGACATACACTGGCAGTTCTGAGTGGACATGAATTCATGTAGTGTCATTACAGACAGAAGGAACAAGAAAGGCTGATATTATTTATAGAATAATTTACTCCATTCATGAAACCAGTGCTTCTAAAATGACATGAGTGGCATTCTGAATCTCAGTGCAGATTCCCAGCTCTTTGGAGATGAATACAGTAATTTTTGAGAGATGTGGTACAGATGAATGTTCTGATGCATTTTGACTTGCCAGTCCTGTGCTGGGATTGACCATTTGTAACCATTTTGGCTCCATTATTGAATTTCCAGCATCTGAGGACTAACTGGGAAATTACACTTCTTGAAATGTTTTTGTATTTTTGTTAAAAAAACCCCCAAACTTAATATGGTGGAGAGGCAGACAGACTAAATCCTACATGCAAATGAAAACTTGTAAAGTAATTGATCGATTTATTTCACAGTTTTAAGCCTGTAATACACTATAATATATCAATATATAAATACACTAGCTATTTTGAACCTTGTAGATACATGCCTTTAATATGTAGCTTTTAATTCTTACAAAGCTTATGTTAGGACTTTAAAACTGTTTGTAGTCACTCAGTAAATCTGTCTGTTCAACTCAGATTTTCGTGGAGGGGGTAAGAAATTTGGTAACAGAACAACTATTTTCTTAGATGAAGATATGACTTCTTTGCCTTCTAGGAAAAGAGAAATATGTACTTTATGAAATGAATCAGGTTATCTACAGCTAAAGAGAGAAGACTGCTAGGGAAGAGAGGTGTTTAGAGAGAATCACTTAAACTGTTGTTTTAATAATGCAATAGTCTGCATAAATATGGCAACTGTATGAAGTAATTTTCTTGGTCAAATATATTTTGAAGTTGCAGATGGACACTGCTAATGTATTTCCTTTGGTGGGATAAATATCTCTACTACAGTTGGAGAAACAGGGTAAAGTCATAGAATAATAACTTTGGTTAAAGGGGACCTTTAAGGTCATCTAGTCCAATCCTGTGCTCAAAGCATGTCTAATTAGATCAGGTTGGTCCTGGTGGCCTGTGTTGGCCTCTAAATGCATACAGTACAAAACATAGATCATTTTAGAAATGGAGAAAATATCTGTGCTACAGTTGCTAAAGATTGTACGCATAGATACATTCTTAAGATGGGCTATGATTTTTCTGAGGTCTGTTTTACTACCAAAGCAACTTATCTTTTGTTTAAATAAATGTGGAGATGCACTGGTGGATTCTGGTGGGGATTCTGATTTGCTGGAGGGGAGGTGGTTTGTTTGTTTCTTTGTTTTTTAAAATGTAGCTTTAAAAGAATAAGCATTAAAATTATGTAAATTTGTAATTTGACTCAGTTGAGTTAGTGAGTTTTAAACCAGTATTCACTTCCACAAAAAAAACCCACCCTGCTCCCAACTGGGAGAGCATTTTTCTTTGTTTAATGTGGTCTGTAGCCTTCTTCCTCATATTACTTAAATAATCAATATTTTGTAGTTGCTAAGGTGATTGCTAAAGTCTTTGTAGTATTAATGGAAGAGGAAAAACTCTGAAAGTGTTTTAGTGAATCTCATAATTTGCTGGTTTTAGTCTTACGAGTGCAATGATTTGGACAGAGAGTTTGTATTACAGTAATTGGATTGGAGCTTGCTGAGTTGAAGTGGAAGCCAATGTAATAGGCAGATTCAGGCTAATCTCTGCCATGGAGAATTACAGCTTTGAGCTGTTTGCTTTTTCACCCAACATTAAGTCGTTGTAGGTTGCTGTGTCAGAAGAGTGAGACAGGATTACTGGAAGCATTATGCAGGATCATTTTCCAGCTAAACTTTGATTCTATTTATTTATTTCATCTTTTACTGGAACTGATATTTAGAATTGTTCTTTCTGTACCACAAAATACAGACTCAGAACATCTGCCTATACTGCCTGTCTATCTAAAAATCTTGGCTGGGCTCCTCTGTGGTAGTTTTGTGGGTAGAAGTTTATCTCCCTGCAGTTCTTCTAGTATGATTTTAAGTCCTCAGTAGAATTAGCATGTCCAAATACAAGTAAAAAAGGGTTCTCTTACTCAATATGAATATCAGAAAGTGAAATAGAGATGCTCCTCTGGGAGCTTATTTCCCTTGTGAACGCAGAAGAGTTTCTTAGAAGAGAGGACAAAAGTGTTTAGAGTAGAAAGAGGTTTTATTGCAGTCATCCATTTCCTTTTTTTTTTTTCCCTGTTCCAAAGGGTGGGTTCCTCTATCCTCCTGTATTCTCTCCAGTTGCAGAAACTAATTGGAAGAACTCTGGAAGAACTATCATTGTTTAGCCATTACATTTTACCTACCACCTGAATTTATTTGTAATCTCTAAGGTTTCCATCCACTGTTGGAGAAACAATTTACAAGATTTCTTAGAGAAATGCAAGTTGGTATTTATTTGGTCTCTTGTTTTATGTTGAATGCTTTTTGTCTTGTTTTCACAAAGAGAATACTTTTTGTCTTTATTCTGTTGCACCCTGATATCTTCAGGTATTGACGTCCATAGTGTTCTCCTTTTCCATATAGAGGTAAAAATAACCTAGACCACATTATAAAATGAACTGGAATCAATTAAAATCTTTGAATTAGGATTGCTTCTTTTTGTGACTTATGCAACTAAAAATAGAAGAAAGCAAAAGTAACTTCTAAGTTTAATAATTGCTGAGATCACCTTTTCTGGGAAATCTTGAAACAATGGATTGGAGCACACTGCTTTGCAAGAACGTCCTAATGCCAGGAAAGCAAAAGAAATTAACCTGTGTCACAGTAAAATTGTCCTTGAGTCACCTGGGTAGTAAAAGCTATTATACAAAGCTTCTTAGAAAAGAAAAGTTCAAAGTTCTGTGATGAAAAATACCTACTAATTGACTAAGGTTGGATTAGTAACTTGTCTTTTGATTTTTGAAGGACAAATCCTTTTGGTAATAGTTTTAGAGTAGCTTAACTGTAAACTGAACTAGGTGGTAAAGTTTATATTTCCATGTTCATTGTTTTGTTTCTATAAGGTACTCCAGTTGTTAGTGTCTGAGATTTTGACAGACAAGGATCAGCAAGGGATTAAGAAGGAGACACTGGGTGGGATTCTTGAGAACTGATGAAGAAAAGTGAGAGACATAAGGAAGTATGTAAGCAGTATGGAGAAACAGAGATGATGCCTCAATGAGAAAAGGCATAAGTGGTGAATGTGGTAAGACATTCCTGCATTCCTGTGATGGAGTCTGATAAGCAAAGAGCAGCTAAGGGCTTTGACTAGAAAAGAGGTATTCTGGGATGTACAGTAAGGTGGAGGAATTGAAAAAAAAAAGGATAAATAAAATGTAGTAAAAATTAGCCCAGTATCTTCAGATAAAATAGCATCCATTGAAACATGTTTTGAAATTGAAGAATGAAGAAAAGCAAATGTTTGGAAATAGTCTGTTCAGTAGTAAAGTCAGTGCCACGAGAGAAGGTAATAAATTCTCAGCAGCATATGGTTCTGATTGAAGCCAGTCATTCTTTCCATTCACCATCTGGCCAGAAAATTGCCAGGATAACTTGCCAATTTTTTTCAATTCATAAGATGACCTCTGGTATTATGCTTCCTTTTATCTCTGTAAATACTGATATATAATAGATTTACTGGCACAGAAATTACTCATATTAGAGAATGGTCTCTGCAATTACAGGGTATTTCACTTTAGATTAAACATTTATGGAGCCATGTTATCAAAGAATAGAAACCTAATTGAATGCATAGGTTACCACTGTTGATGGTGATTTCTGATACCATCAGAGGTTTACACCCTGCAGAGGTCACTACCTTGCTGCAGGTTTTATTCAGGTTTGGCAGTGGTTTATCTCCACTAAAATGCACTCTTTTAAAGTGCATTTTTAAAGGTTTAAATTTGATCATAGTCAATTGGTTTGGGTCATAAATTACATGGGGATTTGAATTGAATGGTTTTGATATTAGGAGCTAAGGAAGACGCAATAAGGCAATATAAAAGAATAGCCCTTCATATTCAGAATGTTCTATAAGTATTAAAAGCCCAGAAGGTTCAGGATGACCTAAAGAGAGTGTTTTGTGTCTGGGATATTCTGTTTTACATTCTCTTTGCCTCACTTCTAGTCCCAGTCTCCTTAATTACCTGTGATCCTCTACAAATTGCTAGAAACCCATCTGAAAATGGCCAAGTCAAAATAACTCGGTCAAGAATTAATCCAGCCTTTTGTAATTACATTTTTGTGACAGTTTTCACTGAGATTATGAAAAAGTCAGTAGTTTCCTTCAGGTAGAATTCTGTTCCATGAATACTCTGTCTATACCTTCATCCATTGTGATCAAGTAGTTTAGTATTGGATGTCAGTTCTTGCAAAACCTTTTATTGTCACCTATGGAAGTTTTCCAAAGAAATATGAAAACCACTTTTCAGTTTTTGTGGCTAATTTTGTATATGAGTTCTATTTTGAATCCTGGGATATTGTTGGGTGTCCAGTGTCCAAGACTATGACTTTTGAGCAGTGCTCTAACTGCGTAGAGAAACAAGTTACTATGAAATGGGCCTGCTGTATTCCACAGGCTGATACTCCTTTTTTTTTTGTATCATTGTGCAGTATTTCCTCTGAAGTATATAGACAGAACTTTTTAAAATTTTCTGAATACTGTTATCATTAAAGGTACCATATGCAGAATTGATGGAGATAGTTGCCTATAGTTTTTGAGATATCTCTTCAATGTATTTTAGCAATCAACTACATTGTCAGTGAGGCAAATACTAAACAAGGTGTTAAAATATTTTGCCAGAAGAGAGTAACTGTTTGCAGCAAGAAAATGCTGTGGGACATAGTTAATAGAATACGTACACAACAGCTGTGAGGGTGTAACAAATACCCATGAAGCATTGAGAGAACTGATAAATAGCCTTCTTGGCATTATGCTGTCAAAAGATTTTGTGTTGCTACGTGTGTAGTAAAGAATTTTTTGAAATTATTTCCTTTCAAACTGGACTCCCGTGGCTCAAATGAGCTATGTAAAACCTAATTACTTTTGTTGACCAAAGAGGAATGGAAGCATACCAAACAGGTGGCTTGATAATGATAGAAACTGTATTTTGAAATAAAGTTGGTCAGGTCTTAGGAAGTAACATAGCTGCTTGGAGGGCAAGATGAGTGCTTGTAAAATGTTGAGTACTTGTAATGTTACAGATTCTGATTATGAAAGAATAACATGAAGTCTTACATCCTGGGGTCTAATGTGTGAGCTCCCAGGATTTAATTCTCTTTAACTGATGTTTTAGCAGGGTTTGGATGATCCCCTTAGCACAGGAGACGGTGCATTTAACTGAGTTCATTTGGCCATCTTTCTGTCCTTTAAAGTCATAGAATCCCTTGGCAAAAATACTTGGTTTTAACATGCAAAGAACAATCTAGATCCAGGACTGAAGCTGGCATTTTAGAAAGATAATTTATGCTGCTGACAGATATTGTACACCTAAACTGATAGAACACTATGTGGTTTTGACAATTTTCTAAAAAATATTTTACCCTTTTTTTTTTTCTTAATTAGATTGGTATTCAGAAAGGACCAGATATATATTAACTTTTAAAAAAATATCATATCTGGCCAAATTGCCATAACAAAATTAGAGAGTTATTTTATAATGTAATTATAGTGTTTAATTGATCATAGTTCAACAGCAAAATTGCTTATTAAAGCTGGGATTTCAAGGACGTGACGACAACCATTGCTGTACATATGCTCTTATCAAATTCATGTACAAATGTGTTTTCAAATGCTGTAAAATGGAAAATGTCTTGTTTAATATTTTTGGAGTGCCATCATTGTAAATATTTTAATATTTTATTTTAGCCGGAAAGTGAAATTTCCACCACAGTAGAAGATTACAGTTCTGAGGTAAGACTGAAGTCATGCTTTTCCTAGCTTTTCGTTCAACCTTTTCTGTTACATGTTTGCGGCAATGCTGTGCATAGTTTTTCCAAAAGGCGAAGGAAAGAAAGAGCAGATGTGATATTATGCATATTATTACTGTTGCATATTATTACTGGCATGATCAATGTACCATTAAAGCAAGCATTATGTCAACTCCATCATGGGATGGCTACTATAATAAATAATGCAGTATATACCTAAACTGTTGTAGCAATGTTATCCTTAAGTCATATTAATGTATTGCCATGGGAGTAGTGGCTGTGCATAATCTGCACTAATTTTGTGTGAGAGACTATTTAACAAGTCGATTACATTTTAATGAGTTTCAAAGCAGCCTCAGTGACTGGCTGAGTGTCAGTCTGCTGGTGGGAGATGATGAGTGATTGCTTGTGCATTGCTTGTTGCTTGGCTTGTTTGTTTGCTTAAGCTGACTGTATCTCAGCCCATGAATTTTAGTTGCTTTTGCCTTTCCAGTCCTCTCTTCCACCCTGTTGGTGGGGGAGCGAGTGACTGGAGTAGGGGCTTAGCTGCTAGCCAGAGGCAACCCACACATTGGCATCTACAGCTCATCTCTGTCACATTGAAGGGTAGTTGTGTGTGTGGAACTTGGGTCTCATCAGATAAAACAGTTATGTTTGTAAGGAGTAAACTACCTCCTGCATAAATGTTGGTCAAGGACATGCCAGCCAGAAATAGCCATGGAACATATGAATACAGTAAGAATTGGTTTGAGTTTGAAAATCTAATTTTTCATGTCCCAAACAATCACTTTGTTTAGGAACAGTCTGGGTTTTATTTTGCAGTTCTCTGTGCTAAACACTTGAGAACAAACACACCCAGAATCTTAAGCTTGGCAACAAGTAAGAGGGGATGAAGTATATCAAATGAATCTCATTGCTGTTTGCCATCAAGAGTGTAGCAGACATACTTTTGAAGAGCTGCCATGACTGTAGTGCACCTTTTTAGAATATGCATCACCATGGTATGTGATTACTTTTAAATGGAATTTGCAGTATGTGAAGAATGAACCCTTGAAAACAGTTGACAATGTCATTGATATTCATGTATTTTGACAAGTGAGACATATGATGTATATAATGAAATACGGATTAAATTCTGATCACTTCTGAGGCAGTAGGGAGCAGTGCTGGAGACTGCAAAAGCTGAAGAAAACATCTTTGCACAGAGCAACAGGATACATGAAACATCTGGTATAATGCCTCATGGTAATTGTGGATGTGTTCTGATTTGAGTGTTTTGGGCTTCAGTTTCAGTTGAATTAAAACTCACATTTTAACATGACATTTCAGATCTAAACACTTTATTCTTCAAATATTTCCATAGATAACTGGCAGAGGATACTAGGGAACAATTTTTCAGATACTGAAGACATAGAAGAATAGAACTGCAATCTGAATATTCCTTTAAAAAATTACAGATTTCTTAAAAAATACAATGGCATATGCATTACTAGGCAGTTCTTATTCCTGCAAAAAAACTTTTTACCTTGCTGAGAGTTATTTTCTAAGACATAAATAGGCAACAGAAAACATGTGAATAGTAGCATGGTACTGGCTCTGGTGAAGAGCAAGTTCAAGTGGTCAGATTTGCCATCTTTTCTAGTAAACTCTTTTTAATTCCAGTTCATTACAATCAGTTGGTATCTGAAATGGGGGAGACATCACATTTAGGAATGCAGATATTTTAGGAGCTGATTTTTCAATATGTTTCATATAAGCTGTATTGTTACTTTTATTATTAAAAGCTCTGCTTCCATTCGTGGACACACTGTAAATAAAATTATCTGAAGCCTTTTCAGTTGAAGAAGAGGAGAATAAATTAAATGTTGTCTGTAACAACAAATTCCTCAATGTGAGCAACAACACCGCCTACCTGCGCAGACTTAAATTATAATGGTGGTTAGCTATTTAAGGTTATGGTTTGAACTCAGAAATAAGGGAAGTTAGACTTTTTCCAGCAGTTGGAATTTTGGGGGATTTTATAACTGTGTAAGGTAAAGTTGCCCCCATGCAGTTTCCATATGCCTCAGTTTTATGGTATAACTAAAAAGCTGTTCCACCTGATTTTTTTTTCTCTTCTTGACTCTCTTTCCAATTTGCAACGTATATCTCTGAAAAGATGGTTAATATGAAGTCTAGAAAGTTGTTTGTTTTTATGAATTTTAATGAAATTCTATACCTCAGCCTTAACAACTGCATAAAGAAACCTGTTGCTGTTCTGTTAGTATATAGAAAAATATATTAAGCCATGATCATTTTAAAAGTCATCAATGGTTCTGCTTCAAAAGTTACAGGATGCTGTTACAGTTACAGTTATACAGTTACTGTAACCTTAGTTACAGGATTGTAACTGTTTTCATCACAAACTCAAAATGGCTTTTGTTTATGGAGTATAAACCTCCCCGGCAAAACCCCCAAAATATGCTGAAATTACTTTTCCCAAATTGACCTAATTGCTAATTTTAGCTAAGTTTCATATACTCAGTTGTGACATAACTAGAAAATTCAGGAGAGGCTAAGAACATTGACAAGCAGTATTCAAGGTCTAAATATTAATTTTTAGGAAGGAATCAGGTGCTCAAAATGTACAAGAAAGGGTGGAAAGGGAAAGAAAACATGAGGTAAAATTGTTAATATGTTCCAGATACTTCTGTATGTTTCTACTACCAAATCAAACAAGTCTTTTAAGCAGAACAATATGTATTGATTTATGCTGAGCATGAATTTATTATTTATAGAGGGAAATCTCTCTAGTAATGGTATTAATGTTGTAAGTAGTTACACATTATATATTATTACTGCTATATTTAAGATACAATTTCAGGTCTTCCAAGGTACTAAGGAACATTGGATAGGGTACAGTGATTTCATAAATGTAATCCTGACCTCTGGTGGCATTTGTCATGAATCACCGCCTTAATCCAGCGGTGGGAGTTGGTTTTCCTTGTGTTTCTCAGAAAGAAGATTCCTTTCATTTGCCTTAAGCATGTGTATTAGCTGATGCAATAGAAATGAAACCTTTATTTTTAGCCCACAGACTACAGATTATATTTTACTTTATAACACTAGGTAATATTTCTGTGAATTATTTTGAAAATGCAAGGAAGGAAGAGCAGATATAATGTCCTTTGGGAGACTTCCATAACCTTTACTTGTTTCATATTGTTTGTTCACCAAAATTCTGACTGCTGAGTAATATATTGTAAAATCGAATCTATTCTTATTCTGTGATTATTTTCCCATGCAATTTTATCCAGAGCTCTTGTTATTTCTTGGTTCGATTATGTTAAAATGGTATGTGGTTTGATTCTTTCAATGTTTAATTGTTTCCTGGGGTATGTAACTAAGCACATCATAAGAAATTAAGACCTAAGAATTTTTCAGTTTAAAAGGTGAACTGCAAAGCTTTTAAAGAAGAAATTATAAACATTACATACATTAAGAGCATTTACAGACTTGAAGAACATCTCCAAATGGGTAAATCACTCGGACTGTAACACAGTCAACACACAGGAGTCCAGCAGGCCTTGTTTAGCCATCTACTAACACTCAAGTTGGCATCTAAACTACTGAATTCATATATTTCAGATGAGTGAAGATTAATTTTAAATTAGGATATTTTGAAGCTAATAACTGATTGCCAACAGTCTGTCTTCTCTTACGCAGCAGAATTTGTCATGCTAGGGGTTGCCAGGCTGCTCCCAAGGTTTCCCTCAACACAGCGCCCTGTGGTGGCTGTCTGGTTGGGGTTTTTTTCAGATTGCAGTGCAATTTGTTGCCTTGTTATGTTTCCACTTGCACTTTGCCAGAAGACATTTGAAAGAAGAAGGTATCAGATGAGAAACAGCATAGACTACCATGTTACTGTGTGCATCACTTGTGTGATGTCGTAGAGTTACGCTCCCATGAAGCAGAGCAGGATTTCTGACGTTCCAGTTGATTTGAATGTGTGTAGCAAAATCTCTTTTGTAAGTTAAAGGTCTTTTGTGGAATTTTCAGCTGCTGAGCAGTCTGGAACGGCTAATGAGATAGGACTTTTGTGCGTTTCCTATTAGCTCTTATTATAAAGTGTCTTTGATAGTCGCACATAGCCATGATTCATGGGAAGAGAAGTGTATCCACTGTGCTAGATAACAATGATTGTACACTGCATCTTTACAGTGTAAAAGCCTAAGTAAAATGGGAGTTACAAAGGGGAAAGGAAGGATTTCATAATAGTTTCTGTTAAACTACTAGTGTTGTTAATCTGGGACATGCACCGAAATCTGATTAAAGATGTTGGTGCCAGGCACTGTGTAGATGAAAGACATTTGTGTGTGTGAACATAGAGCAAACATCTGACAATACACAAATGATACACAGTGCCTCTATGAGTTGCCTGGACTGCTGTTTGCTGCAATTTTCTTTATTCCTTCTAAGCTAAGGTAGTAATCTCTGTGGTGTCTTCTTTTTACTGAGAAAATCAGAAATTGAAAGGGCACTGTGTCAGCTTTGCAAATTCTCTAATGCAGATTTATTCACTCGCCTAATACAAATTCAGTGACTCTATTGATCCCATTTATAACAGTGCACTTATTGATTTGCTCAGGCGTGATAGTTTTTGTAAGTAAGCCCTGATCTAGGTTATGGCAGACATCTGAGCAGGACAGCTTTGCTTTTTGATTTAAGCATAGTATTTGGGTCTGAAATGCTATGATGCCTTTCCATTTCTAGTACCATTATTTTTGTTTCAGACTCTGATGTAATAGTGACCTCTGAGGAGGAATGCAGCTGTTCTTGCTTTCTCATTTTTGAGCATTGGTCTGCTGCTTTAAAAGCCTGCCTGTCTGTTTGATCATTACTCATGTGTACACAGCATGTTCTTTTCATTCGGATTTTTTTTTTACCTATAACTGCTACTTTGGCTTGTGCTTGGCTTTTGGAGATTTGCTGGTTTTGGTTTGTACAGTCAGTAGAACCAAAATTCTCATAGAGGCTGAAAGGGCTTGCAGTGTTAGGTGAGTGAAAAATGATTTATTTTCAAATGTCTTATGTCAAATGTATAATTTCTGCTCTTTTTCAATTTCACAAAATGCCTTCAAATTGAGAATGAAAGTCTACGATACTGCCTTTCATCCCCTATCAAGATATAGGTGACTTTCAGAAAGACTAAATCTTGTGGTGTACAAAAATCTTTCAGAAAGCATAACTATGTTTACTAATATATAAAAAATATGTAATTTAAAATGGAATAGTGCTGTATTTTAATGATTTAAAAGAGAAAGCTTTGCATTGACCTTTAAATCTGAATTCCTTTGTTTTCTCTAGATGTTGATTGGTAACAAGGTTTTTGTTTTTAGACAATAGTTATTATTTTTGCAATTTTGGGTGTTTTACCTGTTACCTATGCTTACTTTGATACAATTTGCTATATGGAAAGCTATTTTGTATTTGAAATGAAATAAATTTTTGTAGCATAACAATTCCCATGTGTCTGCAGAAATTACCACAAAAGATTCAAGTAAGTGGGAAATAGAAATCAAGCTTTATTTCAAATAATGTATTTAGAAATTGTCTTTATACAGGTAAATGGTTGCAGTTTTGTGACAAGAACAGCTATACCTGCAGACTTAATCAGGGTACAGTATTGCAAATTGAATCGGAATACTAATGGAGAATACTAAACACCTCAATTTGTTTTAAACAAAAACTGTGTTGCTGACTAATACTTTATTTTGCATGCTGTGCTCTACATCTGCATTGTTTGCTGTATTAATATAGTGTATCCTTAAACTTGAAATGCAAACCAATTTAGTCCGTCTATTAAGGCTAAGGTTATAGAGCACAACTCACAGAAATGTTTCGTGTCAGTGCTTTTGAGGTGTGAATTATACTAACAAAGGAGGTTTCCATGGCAATAAGATTGTTGATGCTGTATTGTATGTTAATGTTGTAAGGTGCATTTGGTACAGAATTTGATGCTTGACTTTATTTACTGTGGTAAAACATAAAAATTGGCATGTAAAGGAACTTGGATTGATTTAGGAAGAAGAATTTGGAGTTGGAGACATTCATTCAGAGCATGGAATGCAGCACTCATACACACAGCTAGAGATGATGGAGAATCAATTGGCTGGGAAACAACAAGAGATTGAAGAACTAAGCAGAGAGATAGAAGAAATGAGGGCAGCCTATGGTACAGAAGGATTGCAACAGGTATAATTACCTTATGTTGCTTTCTACTTGCTGTTTGGTTACATGCAAAAATCTAGAGCCTCACTGGAAAGAGTTCGCACTAATGGTAGCAGTTCAGAATACACTCAGTGTGTGATATAGAATTAATTACACATAATTTCTTTCAATTATATGCCATGTGTTCTATTACTTTAAATGGCATTTCCATTGTGTGTCCTTTTTCTCTGTATTTTGTGACTAAAATTTGAACTGTCTTTGCAGTGAGTTTCTTCAGATTAGGAATGGAAATTTTCACAATTTTCTTCAAGAAAATCCCTAATTCTTCTCTACTTGTGCAAAGATTTTAATGTCTTCCTGCTCCTTCAAGATAAAAAACCTCAGGTTTTACTCCCTAGGGAATAATATAACTGAACCAAAATGTATTTGTATGTGAGACTTCACAGTGTGAAGTACAGAAACAACAGTGTCAGAATGTTTTAATTTAAGACACCTAATTATTTGGGTTTACAGGAAAGCATTTCTTACTTTAAAAATACCTTTGGAATATAAACTTAAGTTTTAAAGCAAAGAATATTCTTCCAGTTTAAGCCAGTGGTGCAGTGCACTCAAGTCAGTGCTTTGTTGTGCTTTATATCTTACTTGTCTCTCTCCTAATTTGGATTCAGGTAATTTCACTGTATTTTGCTATTTTTTTGCAAAGTACTATAAAATAAAAATATCTAATATTCAGGTATTTTCGCCGTTGCATTATTATTATTATTATTATTATTATTATTATTATTATTATTATTATTATTATTATTATTATTATTATTTTATCTGTTACCATAAATGTAATTTTATCCACCATAGCACCAGTTAAGTGGTTGCCTCAGAAGAGGTGGTATATTATTTCTTTGTCTGGTGTTGAATTTTAATTACTGTGTCTTGTATCTGTTGTGCTAAACATAATAGTCATAATTATAGCATAATAAAGAAAATAAGTATTTCTAATGATTTTATCTACTGTTAATTTTTCCTGAAAGAGTAGAAAGTAAAAATGTTTGCATTTTTTTGAATGGCATCATTCTTTGTTTGATAGTGGTATAGTGCATAGTATCTCAGTTGAGAAATGCATATGGTCTGTTTTTCAGAAGAAACAAAAGAATTGTAAAAGGGGAACGGGGAGGATAGTTGTGTGCTTTAGTTCTGCCTGTTCATCAAGAACAGAGATTGAATTTAATAATTGGAAATTATATAACATGATGTGCTTTGGAAATTGACATATTTATGTATTCAATTTCATTGAACAGATGCAAAAGCAAAGGTGTAGCACACTTAAGTTCCTGATCCTAATTTTCTCTACTATAACAAACATTTAATATTTCCATTAAGCCTGTGCTTTTAAAGTAGGAGTTGACTCCAGTGTTCTAAAAAGAACTTTATCTGGAAGTATTACCATGTTAACATCCAAGATTCAGCATATAACTCGGTGAAGGTTTTTTTGGGGAACATTGTAAACAAAACAGTTACAGAAGAATACTAATGGTTTAAGAAATTTGCAATATATTTGCAGAGGAGGCTTCCACAAGCCTTAAGTGGGTTCAAATTGAGAAAGAAACTTTATACTGACACATGATTATATAAATGCACACAAAAATACTGCCAATCAACATTGTAGAATTTCTGGCTGCTTGAGTGTAAACCTACAAAAAATTAAAACAGTTGGCAAAGAATTTTTTTGTTTTCTTATAATTTCTTCATCATTACAAATTACAAAAGAGTCATCTGTTAAATATGCTGTATCCATTTTGCAGCTTGAACTGATTTTCTCATGTAGTTATGAATGATTTCCAGGGGTTCACAGTGTAGGATACTGCATGGTATCTATTACCTGCTTTAGTAGAATGAATGCTGTTTGTTGCACTTTAAATGAGATATTGTATAACTTGCATTTATTGTGGGAAAACCATGTGAATATGAGGAGATGTACAAACTGCTGAAACACTGTTAGTAGATGTTCTGGCTTCATTTATGATGGTTTGTTTATGTGGCCACACTTTTTATTTTAAAAGCAAGTTATATATTTAACCTTCTTAAAAGTTCAGATTTTGTTATTTCTTAACTATATTTTATGGAGAGATGATGTATTGTTCAATGAGGGGGAAAAACCATGTTTCTGAAATTTTTACAAATAGAGTTTGTGAAAATACAAAAACTCCACTGGTGAGACACCTTTTAAACAGAGAGGTTAGGGATGACTTATTCCTACTTAAATAAAATCAGCTAGTATTTTTGACTATGGTTTTCATGTGCATTAATAGTTTAAATTTTATCTTTACAGCTGCAAGAATTTGAAGCTGCTATCAAAAAAAGAGATGACATTATCACTCAGCTCACTACTAACCTACAGCAGGCGCGGAAGGAAAAAGATGAAACCATGAGGGAGTTCTTGGAGCTTACTGAGCAAAGTCAAAAACTGCAAATTCAGTTTCAGCATGTAAGTTAGACAACTGCCAACATTTTTTTGGGTTTGGCAGTAGGTGTTACTTTAGAGGCTCCATAAATAGCTACTTCCTGCAGAAAATTTTTTTGTGCATTTTTCAAGAATCAGCCTCTTAGCACAGATCAGCAGTCATTTTCCTGGTCCTACAGTTGTTGTCACAGTACGTAATAATTAAGTATAAAATGATAAATATTAGTCTGTTTTCTTTCCTTTTGGAAAGAAAAGCTTACCTTTTTGGTAATAGCTTCCGATAAACACTGAATTATGGCAGTTCTCCTGGGGAAAAACACTTGGGTAATTAGTTCTCAGAGCTTTGGGCAGAAATGTTCCCTTTGAAATCAAAATATCCAGCCATCAGCTTCCATGGGCCACAGCTTCACACTCCAGTCCTTATATTTTTGGATAAAAGCTTCCTTTGTAGTGTTATTAAAAGGTAATTTAAATAACAAAGTGAAGCTTCTGAAAGATGTTTCTTCTAAAAAGCATGGTGATTGATGTCCCACAGGCACACAGACTTCACCTTACACCGTTGCAGTTGAATATTGTAGTATTTCATGCTGTTTAAGTACATTATATAGCTTATTTTGAGTTTGAAGTGCATTATATTCTGAAGCCTGAGATTTTATTATTAAAAATCTGATTACGGGCTCCATAGCTGCAGCTAGTTAGCTTTACTACATACTTATGTATCTGAGACACTACTGTCCTATGCTAGCTCACCATGAATATGAAATATCTTTTTATTGGTTTGCCATCCCTAATAAATAAGGATGTTTGACTTCCTCCAAAAGAACTTAGAAATCTTTGGGCTTGTGATGTTGAAGAAGAAAGTAAAGATCACTATTTCTGTATGTCGCGCAAACTGTTTCTGAAAAACCCGATGTATTTTAGGTTTTATTTCTTTAAAATTCAAGTTGCAGGCAAGTGAAGCCCTAAGGAACAGCAGCCATAGTTGCACAGCTGCTGATTTATTGCAAGCCAAGCAACAGATACTTTCACATCAGCAACAGCTAGAAGAACAAGAATGTCTACTTAAGAATTATAAAAAAAAGAATGAAGAATTTGAAGAGCAGATTACATATCTTCAAGAGAAAATCATGACGTATGAAGTGGTATGTTCCTTACTATAAAGATCTCTTTTCCTAAACACTTTTCAGGATTTTGTAATTCCTAAAAAAGCCAAAGCACAGATGATGAGTGTGGTCCATGGAATTCAACGATTTTGAGTTTTTGACACTGTTTCTGTTAACTAACACATAATATGTATATAATTTAAAACTGAAAATTTTGTGTCAGTATTATGCATTATTTATATAAAAATTATAGAACTATTTAGAGCAAATTAGGAAACTATGTTTCATGTTAAATGCCTTTAATAAGTGACATTATTTTAGGAAAAAATTAAATTACCTGCTTGAACATTCTTCTCTGCATTAAGCAAAAAAAATTTTTTCCTTTGTATACTTTTTTTATTGTCCTTTGTGAAAAACATTTTTAAACCACCTAAAAAATCAAATATTGTTCAAAGTGATAGACACTGGGGGTTGGAAAGAATAGGGGAAGGGCATGATGACATGGGTGGGATACGGGTTCTCAGTTATTCCAAGAGTACAGGAAACTTCCAAATGAGGTCAACAAATAATTTATATTTATGTTTAATAGCTAACATAGCCTCTCTAGCCTTCTAAGAAAGACTAAATAGCTAAGTCTCTAAATGTTCTTAGATGTTTAGGTAATTAGCTAAATATAAGAACATAGTTTTCCTCATTTTTTTAAAGGAAAAACAGAAAAAAGAGGGGGAAGATTTGAGTAAATTACAAGAAAAAGAAGCATTAATTGAAGAGCTGGAAACAAAACTTGGAGAAGAGGAAAAAAATTCATTTCAGCTAAAGGAAAAACTATCAGATGTCAGCAAATTACTTGAAGAATTGAAAGAAGAGATTTCACTAAGGAACCAGCAGATAAGTAATATGAAAGTTGAACTTACCACCTACAAACAGAAAGAAAGACAATGTTCTGATGAAATAAAACAATTAATGGGAACTGTGGAAGAACTGCAGAAACGATGTTATAAAGACAGCCAGTCTGAAGCTGACATTGTGCAAAGAATGGAATTAGAAACACAAAGGAGACTGGCACAACTTCAGGCTGAATTGGATGAAATGCACGGCCAGCAGATTGTACAAATGAAGCAAGAATTAATTAAGCAGCATGCAGTGGAAATAGAACAGCGTCTTTTGCAACAAAAAGCAGAATTGGAGCAAACTTCAAGTCTGTGTTTTAATGAGAATAATAAAGATCAAATGCATTTAATGGATATTAAAATTAATGAATTGAATGTGAAATTGCAGGATGCTGATAAGGAAAGGGAAAAAATAAAGCAAGAATTGTGTCAACAGATGGAAGTTATTGCAACAGAGAAATCTCTTCAACAAACTAGAATTGAAGATCTTCTTCAAGAACTGAATTTTTCAAGAGAGCAGATTCAAAGAGCCAAGCAAACTATAGTGGATATGGAATGTAGATTAAATGAAGCTGAAAAATATCAGTTTGTGATTGAAGATTTAAAAACTCAGCTGGCTTCTGCGTCTGAATTTAGGAAAGATTTGGAATTAAAACATGAGGCAGAAATCACAAATTACAAAATAAAACTTGAAATGCTAGAAAGGGAGAAGGATGCAGTTTTGGACAGGATGGCAGAATCTCAAGAAGCAGAATTAGAGAGACTGAGGACAAATCTTCTGTTTAGTCATGAAGAGGAACTTTCCAGGCTTAAAGAAGACTTAGAAAAAGAGCACATGGTGAACATGGAAAGCCTCAAACACAACTTGAATATGCACCATAAGCAGCAGCTAGATGAAGTACAAGATGAAATGAGTCAAAAGATAGAAGCCATGCAATGTGAAAAGGACAATTTAATCACAAAGCAAAATCAGTTGATTTTAGAGATTACGAACCTGAAAGATTTACAGCAGTCTATTGTAAATTCTAAATCTGAAGAAATGACACTTCAAATCCATGAACTGGAGAAGGAGATTGAAATGCTTCGGCAAGAGGAAAAAGAGAAGGGTACCCTTGAACAAGAAATACAAGAGCTGCAGCTTAAAACTGAGTTGATGCAGGAACAAATGAGGGAGAGAGAAGATACTCTTCAAAAAAAATGTTCAGAACTAGAAACACAAAATAATGTTCTTAAGGGGGAAAATGAAACTCTGGAAGAGAAATTAAAAAATATGTTTGTATGCTCTGAAGAAAACATACTTTGCAACAGTAGTGTTAGTTCTAAGACAGAAATTTTGGACTTGCAAAAAAGAATAGAAAAGCTGATTACTGAAAATGAGCAACTTAAAAACCAAAACAGTATTCTCCAAGAGGATACTGAAAGGCAGAAGAGTGCCTTTTCATTGACTGAGAAAAAACTTGAAGATAGTTATAAAGAACTACAGAAAGAATGTGGAAGTCTTCTGAAGGCAAAAACTGAGTTAGAAGAGAACAAGAAAAAGCAGGAAGCTGAATATAAAAGCAAACTCAAAGCTTTGAATGAAAAAATCTGCCACTTACAAAGCAATAGACCAGTTTTATTTAAAACCAAATCCTCTGGTTTTGAAGGCAGTAAAGAAATAAAGGTGTCCAGGGAAGACATATTTGAGGCTGGAGAAGTTGTTGAGAAAGATGCAACAGAACTTATGGAAAAGCTTCAGGTTACTCAGCGTGAGAAAGTGGAATTATCCCTGAGACTTTCTGATCTCTCTGAACAGTTAAAGTCAAAGAATAGTGAAATCTGCCATTTAAATGAAAAAGTCAAATCCTTAAAAGATGAGAAAGAGCAAATTCTAGTAAAATGTAAAGAGCTAGAAGTCGCAGTTGGTCATGTTCAGAGAAGACATGGTAGTAGTAATGACCCTAAGAAAAAATGCTCTAAAGGAAAAACTCTAAAGACTGCTACTCCAGCATCTGAAAGTAGGAATAAATCCCCTGGTTTAAGGAGTAAAGGAGATGAAGGAATAAATTCAAGAAGTAATCTAAATTCTGGTAAAGACTGCAGCCGTGAGGTAACAAAAAGGAAGGAGGTCCAACAGATGCTGCAACCAGAACAGCAGTCTGTTGTGGAACATTTACATGGGATGCCAGACAGGCTGACAGAGGAAGCATCGTTACCAGCCATTACAGAGAGTGAAAATAACCTTCAGCAGCAAGTGGATGCCTTAAAATCAGAACAGGTATGTGATGTAAAACAGTATAGAAAATACTTTAACTGTGAAAATTTGTAGGAGCTTACACTTGAAAATTTGCGTCATATTTTTTCCAGTTGGCTGCTTTGAAGTATGGCTGTGTGTGTGTCAGTGGTTGAAAGGGGTTACATGAATGACCAGAATGACAAGCATAGTCAATGTGTATGAGGATGCTTTTTGAATGAAAAAAAGACTCTTCCCTTGTGTTTAATTAAATCAACAGCAACAACAAAAATGTAAGAAGACTACCAGAGCACTTCATATTTTGATGCGGCATTTCACTTTTTTACAGGGAAAACTGACTTTGGACATAATTTTTTATTCTGCAGTTAGTTTTTCAGTTCTATAAATACTCATTCAAACAGTATAAAAATAATGAAACTTCATTAGTCATCTTTGACCAAACTTTTGAAATATCAAACTTGTGAAATACTAAAATTGCATTATCAAATATTTTGTTGTTTATGTGGTTATCACTTTTTAAGAAATGTATCTGGATGTGATAATGAGAATGCGCATAATGTGATTCTAATTATTACCTGAAGTTTTGCTGGCGCAATTTTGTTTGTATTTCTTGGTATTGTAAGTTAATTGTAAGTAACATAGAAAAGGTTCTTATTTGTCAATGTAAATAGCTGAGTACTGAGTTACCAGGATTAAATTAGGTGGTAGAATCATAAATATATATAAATTTAAATTTATGTACACTAGTGAAGTTCAATAGCATGCTGCAAGGTGTATGCAACTAAGTGTTCTGTGGAAATAGATGTTAAGCAGACTTCTACTATTTTAAAACTTTTTTTTTCATTTTATAAAAGTCAACCTAACAGTGAACTAATACCACCAACTACCTTATATTGCATTATAGTTCATTCATTTCCTAAGAAACAAAATCATAAGCAAAGTCACATTCGAAACAGTTGTGAGATTATAAAAAAGAGCTTTAACTTTTTGATGGTTTGGTTTAGGCTTTTTTGTTTGTTTATTTGATTGGTTGTTTTGATTTTTATAAGGGTGTGATAAGAGTCTAACAATTTCCTGCCATACAACTAAAAATTGTTGTGGTCCAGAAGTGTCTAAAAACCTTTTCAAACTTCAGCTTTAAGTAGGTCCCTGTTGGCACATCCCAGACATCTTTTTGCTTTAGCAATAGCATCTCCAAAGTGCAGACTGGAACTACAAGCCTTGAAAATCAATGTTTTTAATGTCTGCTAATAATACAATATTTTCTCTGTGTTTAGAGTACGCTTTCTTAACTATTCCGTTAATAATGATATTGCTCTTGTTTCACTGCGTTAAAATTCATTGGGATTTTATTGCTGCAAAACAGGAATTAAAGCATATTGAGTTTTGTTGACTTTAATTTGATTTTTATTCTGTGTTGAAGAAGTGTGTCTGTTTTGTTAAAACTCAATTTTCCAAACTATGTGCATTTAAATTTACCTTATGCATACCATATATTCAGAATTCAACACATTATTAATCTCAGAAATTTCCAAAGATGGATCTTTCTGTTTTCTTGTTTCTCACTCTTTTAAATTATCTCTTTATATTCAAAGACTGATTTACAACTACAAATGGAAGCACAGCGGATTTGCCTGTCCTTGGTTTATTCAGCTCATGTAGACCAGGTTTGTGAGTCCTTGAAGGCAGAAAAAGAGAGTGCACTTTGCAGTCTTAAAGAGGAACTTGTTCATAATCATATACAAGAGATGACTGATCTTAAAAGAATGCATCAGCTGGAGCTCCAGACCCTGAAATTTCAACAAGCAGGTAACTTGACCAAAATTATGAGAATGGAGAATGAAATTATAAGAAGATACGAAAAACTGTCTTAAAAAAACCGAACCAAACAAGCACAAGTTTGTGCATCTAGCTGTCCAATAAATTGTTTTTATATAATATTTTGAAGTATTTTTTCAACAAATTGTTTACCCAGTACATGCCATCTATTACTGAGGTAACTTGAAAAAAAGTCTATAAAAAAATAAGGAATCAGAAGTGTTACAACTCATTGTTTACTGTTTATATTAGCTCAATTAATTATAAAGAACAATATAGTAGATTCACCTATAAGGTAAAATAATAAGCAAATTCACCAGCGAAGTATTTTTGAACTTGTTCTTTTCTCTTTTCTTTGTATTGCTGCATTGACTCCCTGCACACTTAAAGTAAACTTCAGTGCTACTTTTTGCCTCGCTGAGCTTTTATGTTATCATGATGGTTTTCTATCCCAGCTTTTTCTGTTGTACCCTGTTTTACCCTTGTTTAATTTTTTGCACAAGTTCTTCTCCCTCCACTAGGTATCTGTACACTTTTATCTTTCTGGAAATCACTAAAACAAAAAGCCGTTTCTTATCTCTTGCTCCTCTAGAACGTGCAGCTCAACTGTGATAATTGAAACTGTCCATGTGTTGTAACAGTAAAGAGGGGAACAAAAAAAGTGTCTTTCCTCAAGCTGAAGAGGCAGCCTCACTGAGGCAGGAAATTGGGCCTTTGAAAAGTTGTTGTGCATCTAGTGTTTAAAAATAATAAGAATAATTTGTATTCGTAGATGATGAAGAGAAATCTACACAAAAACTTCTGGAAAAACTGAATGAAGCTGTCACTGAGGAATGTTCCAGGCTGGCTCAGGTAAGACTTAACAGGAAGCCTTTTTCAAAATGAAAATCTGGAAAACAAAAAGTGATAGTTAGTGAGTCATCATATTTTTCTACTTAATTTTTGCAGGTTTTCTTTGCAGCTTTTCTCTTTGCATTGATCTCAAAATAGAGACTGCTAAACCTGAGCTTCCAAAATAGCATTGCAAATGGTTTCGTTTTTTTTTTTCCCTAAACTGGTTTATGTCCTTGTCCAGACAAGTCTTTTGTCTTACACAGTCTTAATCTTCTAGCTAATGTTGGTCTCATCTCTGCTAGTTTGGAAGTACTTTTTTCCTTTCTCTTTGTTTCTGGGTATATATTTTTGATTCAAGAGCCTGATGTCACTTGCAAACATTGTGATGGATAGGACATCACCTCTCATTTCTGCAATAATAAACTAATTTCTTTCTTAGCTGCAGCTTATCTTTCAAAGACTTAAAAGTGTCAAACAATCTAAAAAATTACTGTCTGTATTGTTTCTAGTAAATAAATATAGTCAAAAATGAAGCTTATATTTAGTCTTCATTCTAATATCAGCCACTTATAATAATATTTTGGCATATAATTTTTTCTAGAGTAATAGTAATTGATGGCCCTGATGGGTACTTTTTGACCATCAATCAAAATTACTTATTAAACCTATTTCTAGGTAAATTAATCTGCTTTTGTCACTCATTGTAAGTTTTCAAGTCTAAAATACTTCAAATGAATAGAGTTTGTGGTTTGGTTTTTTTTTGTTTTTCCTTCTTTGCTGGACTTTTTTCAATACCTTTTTAGGAAAGTGAGTAGCAGAATTTTAACTTGAGATCCACCATAGGAGAGAGTCAGTAGGACTCCATGATAGCTCACAGAAAGTAGCAGCTAAATGAGAGTGCTTGGCGTGAGTTATTTCACAGCTTGAAAAATGCTGCTTATTTGTATGATCCTTTTGTTGAGCTGTTGGAGAAATTACGGTTTTACTTTTATAAGTTGAATTTGGGTTTTTTTGAGTACAAAATCTTTAAATAAAGAATCCCACTGTGCTTTGAGCAAGTGGTTTCTTTTCAAGTATCATTTATCTTCAGAAGTCATATGGGTAAATCTTCTGTTTGCCTGCCCATTGTGAATATGGCAGTGTTCTGCTGACCACATAGGCACCAACTAACATTGGTGCCACGTGGGCACCAACAAACAAAATACATGAGTATTCTGTTCATTACTTGCTTTTTTACGCCATATCCTTTTATCTGATTTGTTCAACACTTAAAGACCAAGATGAGCTGTAATCCCTAAAAAGATACAAATTTCAGCTGTAGGGAATTCCTCTTCTAAGTAGAATTGCAGCTTATGAGAATGAGACATTTAAAATGTAAATTTGCTTTCCACATTAATAAAAGAGGCGTTTCTCTACAAGATTTTAATACTTGGGAGTTCCAAATTAAATACTGATTTAAAAACATAGGCATTTATACTTCAGCTAAAAACTTTTTTCATATCTGTTTCTTTTATCAGGAGTTTTAAAGATTGTCTACATTCTTAGGATTCAACAGAACATTTAAGCCATCATTTTCACAGAAGTTAATGCTCACAAAATACTACTTTCTTCCTATTTTTCTTGTTTTCTTTGTAAATTGTGATTGATAAAATAACAAGAAACTGCTTACTTTTCACTTTGTTTGATTTGTTATACAGGTTTTGTGTGGCAGTCAGAATGAACATTCTTTAGTTGCTGTAGAAGCTGGTGATAGGGAGCAGGAAATTTTCTGTAAACCTGCTGTGAAAGAAAAACTGAGTGTAGAATTACCAGTACACAGAGGTCAAGCTCAAGGTAATGACTTTGTACTATCATGCTGGTTAAAAGTACTTATTTAAGGTATTTCAGACTGGCAATTTTGCCATTACTGTTTCAGGTACTAATTCATGTGCTTAAATAGCTGTTTTAGAGATTTCCTCATGATTCTGAACCACTTTATTTTTGTTATGGATATTTTCTTACGTTGTTTTCATTTTCATGGATATTGGTGGAAAAAAGTACCTGGGGTTTTTCTCTTCCTCTTCCTCCTTTTGTAGAAGAAGCTAGCAGTCCTACCAAAAAAATGCATATTATCAATACATATAAAAATGCATTCAAAACCTGAAAGGGCTTCGCTTGTTTCAGTATTGTAACACTATCAGTTTCTGGTAAGTTCTTCAGGGCAGAACTGGTGAACAAATCACTTGTATTAAAATTAATGGTAAAATGTTTGTTTTCTCTTTTTAAAGTCCCTGGTTCTTTGTGTAATTTAACTGTGCAAGAACGTATGGATGCACTTCTCCACAAGATAATGGAAGAGTACAGCAGGCTGAAAGCACTTCAAACACAGCTGATGGCAGAGTGCAAACAGGTAAACTTTTGTAGCATAGAGTATATGAGTACATTAATTTTCTCTGTTGGATGAATTCCTTCTGGATGACTGAGGAAGTGTTTGAAAATGTGTGTATCCTGGTTGAGTGGCAGAGCAAGGCAGTGAGTTGAGAAAATGGAGAAAGCTGCTGTCCATGTCACAGCATTCTGGCCTGGTTGAGGTGAGGAGACACCTCTGGAGTTCATCTAATCCAGCCCCTCACCCAAAGCAGTGTCAGCTAAGAAAGGTTGCCAAGGACTGTGTCCAGCTGAATTTTGATGCTTCACAAGCCCCGTGGGCAACTTTGCCTTCTTCAGGTTGTACATGCCCAGCTCTTCCAACCTCTCCTAGAACAACAAATGCTCCAAGCCTCCCATCTTCTTTGTAACTCTCTGCTGGACTCATGCCAGTATGTCTATTTTTCTTTCATACTGGGAGTGCAGCACTGGATATAATATTTTGTGCTAATACTAGACAAATTGTTGTTAATTGCATTTACTTGGTTATTATTTAGGTCAAGGAACCAAGGCTGTCTTCTTCAGAAAGGAGGAAAGAAGAGGAACCTATCCATATGGAAATAAGAGAGGAAAGTCTGCAGACTCCTTTACAGAATCTAATGGGTAAGAAGATGTATATGCTGTTTTTAATGTATGTATATTCAGAGAGTAAGAAAAGACAATGACTTTTAATTTTAACCGATTTATATCTTACAACAGCTTAAACATAAGATATTTTTTCCAAATTTGCAGTACAATACCCTGATTTTCTTAATTCTGTAATTTTTTTCATGTATTCTGTGATACATTTTTGGTTTAGTATTTTTTAGTTTCCCACAATTACAGTTTGTTACCCATATGAAATATTATTTTGCAAAATGGAAGATTAGGTTATCATTCTTCATTATGGAAAAGTACTTGATGGGACGTCAGAATTTTTTAAAACTATATTAATTATTCAGTCCATCACTGCTAAATATTTGTGAAGAAGTTAATAGTTTCTTTCTTTCTTTCTTCCTTTCTTTCTCCTTCTTTCCATCCGTCCTTCTCACACCCTGCTTCACATAACCTATATACAGATCCTACAATTCAAGAATACTGTTCGAAGGAGATAGGGAACCTTAAAAAACAACTTGAGGAGCAGCATGCTCAAGAACTGGAGCACCTTAGGTCCTATTTCCAACAGCAGCTGAAAGAAAGTCAAGAGAGGTACACTGCAGAGCTTATCCATCTGCAGGATAAGCTTCAGGTTGCTGGGGTATCCTCTGACCACACAAGGTATTTATCAGTTTTTCAATGCTTATTACTTTGTGCTCGTTCAAGAAGTGTTTCAAATAACCATTTGTGTAAAGCTCTGTGTTCTACTTAGGAATTGGAGAAATTCTTTGTAAACATATTGCTCTTCTGTAGTTTTGTTCCTTCAAAAGTTGTTAAGAGTCTAAAAAAGAAACGGCATAAACATTGTAAATTAAGTAGTGCAGCATTTATAGTTAATAGAGGAAGGTTTAATGAATGGAACAGTATATAAAAGTAATTTCATATATAAGCTTTCTAGCAGCAATTTCAAAATTTCAACTTAGTAGTCCACATTTAATCCTCAAAACTCCAGGCACTATCCTCTACATCTAAAGACATCTTGTGTAGATGTAGTTGCCTGAAATCAATTATTTTCTAGAATGAGAGGTAATAATAAAGTTATTGGTGAAGTTTAGGTCCAGTTAACACATTCTGGTTTTCACCAAGTCATGGGCAATGAAAGACTGTTTTTTTTTTTAATTATTATTTCCCCTCTCTGCTTTTTGTACCTTTTTAGTGTATCCACAGATTCAGAAAGAAAGTTAAAAGAAGTCTTCAGGAAAGTAACGTGCACAGAAAATCTTCATCAGAAAAAAACAGATAAAGCATTAGAGGTATGATGTAACTCAGTTGATAGCTAATATATATAAGAGTGACAATTTAGATACTTTGGCTTCTTAGATTAAATTGAAATGTGGACTAATATTTAGTAGATTAAGGTAGTTAATAACATTTCTTTGTACTATACTATTAGACAGTCCATGTTAGGGGAAAATATTTAATTTTTTCTGAAAAACATATCTGGGAATTGTGATCAAGCAAACTTTCTTTACTGGTGCTGGGTTTAAATTTATTTTCTTTATTTTATCTCTGAAACACGACTTTTCAGTTGGCTTCTTCATGCTAAAGTGGGAGAGAATTAGTGTTCAAATTCTGGGATTTCTTTAGGAATCTTTAAAATACTGTGACTTTTCTTTAAACACGAGTTACGAAAGCAGCAATTTTAGTGAAATACCAGGGCTTTTGTAGTACATGCTGCAGAGTTTAGGAGAAATTTTGGAAAAGTAACCCTAAAGATTTTAAGGGACCAAGTGCAAATGGGACTGACTAATGAAGTAAAATCACAAATATGTGATCTGAGATTTCATGTTTTTCTTAACAGCTTGGTAGGGAGATGGAAATGCAGAATGATCTGGATGTTGTTCAATTGCTCCAAAAGCAGTACCAAGAAAGATTAGAAGAAGAAATAGCAAAGGTATTACTTTTATTTCAGTATTTTAAAATATTTTTTTAAAAATCTGTAATTTTTATTTGCCGTTTTCAACTATTTAGGCAGCTGCTGAAGTATATGCTAACTTTTGTATGATTTATTTACAAGGAATTGTTTCATTTAGCTTCTGAAAGGGAAAGTCTTAAAAAATTCTGGAGTGTTTTGGGGTTTCTTAGCTATCTGTCCTATTCCTAAGTAATAATTTCTATTCATATGGGTTGTAGTGGTAGTGTTTAAAACTTCAAAGGAAATAGACAACATGCTACCATACTCTGCACTAGAATTTATTTTAAAAATCCTGACTTAGAGTGTATTTCTTGCTACCACAGGCTTATCAGCAGGTCAGTTCAAAAGACTTTTCCACTTAACAGTTTAATACTATTTTCTGATCATATTTTATTGTGCATTTTAATATGTTGTGTAAAGTGCATAGTTTTTATTTGGATCTGGTGACTAAACCATGAAAAGTAAAAGTAAGATTTTACAGGTTGAATATATTTGTTTGTGGATTTACTTACTTTCTGATTTGCAAAAAAGTTTTCACTTCTTTGCAGAATAAAAAAATGTTCTCTTATTTGCTGCCAAGAAAACCCTTCTTTATGAGGAAACAAATGTTGCATTGGTTAAGATCAGTTTAAGTTCGAAAGACAAACTCACATTTCCTGGAAAGGAAGTGTTTGGTGTTTTCTAGTGTAACACGTCTGTATCTATTATACTATTTTTTCACCCTTTTTGTAGCTTATGCTATAAATTACTGTATTTTAAATCTAGAATAGAATTACTCACATGATTGGAAAAGGGATTTATTCGTATTAGAGATACTTAGCAATACAGAAGTTTTTTTTTATCAGCCTGTTGTAACTGCAACTGCAGCTAGTTAGTGCCAGTAATTTCTTTCTGGGTAAGTAAAATTCCTCTGCTAAGTATCAAATACATGGATGGCACTGCTTTCTTTATACAGCCCAAAATTCCATTTCAGTCAAACTTTTACATAGGATGCTTGGCTAGATAGAGAAAGCTTAGCACAGCTGCTCTTAAGTCTGTTTGCCAGCACTTTTGAAATCATGTAATAGGATCTTTTTTTAAAAAAAACACTTGATATTTCCATGCTAAATAATCTATTGCAACTGAAAACAGCATTGTAATTCATTAAACTAAATACAGCATGTCTGTATTTTAAGATGTGACCATTTTCAAGATTGACAAGGTATCTTTGTTCTTGTATCTTTTTGTTTTCCTCTGGCAACTTACGGTACTTACATTTTTATTGTTGCTGGTCATGTATGAGATTTCTTCAGTAATAGGAGATGCTGTGAAGCATAAACTAATGCAGACTTCTCTTATTTTTTCAGGTTATTGTGTCAATGAGTGTAGCATTTGCCAAACAGACTGAATTGTCAGGAGTTGCTAGGCAGAAGGAAGAAGCGGCACCAACGCAGATCATACATCCAGAGAGAATACATTTTGGAAATGAGAAGCAGCACAGTGAGGAAGAGGTTGATAACCTTCATAGGAAAGCAACTGGAAAAGGCAGTAAGAGTGAAGAAGGATTGAAATCCCTTTGCAAGGAACTCAGGGAAGAATCTGGAGAGATCAACTCACTTGGAGAACAGCTTCATTCTAATGGCAGGCCTGATTGCATATTAGGACAGACAACACATAAGTCCGTGATTTCTGAAGAACTTTTTTCCCATAGCAGAAGTCTTACAGCAGAAGAAACACCAGTAAGTGTTAAAAAAATGGCAAAGAAAAAATTAAGATGAAAATTCCATTTAAACATTTCCTTTTCCCTTTCAAAGGGTTGACGACCTCAGACCTAAATTATCTACCCTTCTTTCTTGTGCTTGAGGAAGGGAATATGATGCCAGCTATATTGCAGACAATAAATTGTTTAAATAATTTTTTGTAAGCTAGGTTATATTTTAGTGTTGATACAAAGAACAGATTAAAAACAGTGCTTAAACAGATCGAGTCTCTTGTGATAAAGGATATCAGCTGAACACAAAAATTATTAAAGTGATGTAGAGCGTATAGTTAGCATTTCACAAACATGGGGTGGGGCCGAGCTAAAATAAATAAGATAAAAAGGAGTTGTAAAAAGCATAAAAGTTAATAATGTTGAGAGTTATTGTAAAAAAATTATCTTTTTAAATGGAGAATAATTCTAAGCCTGGACTGTCCAAGAAGAAGGCAACACAATAATGCTTTCATTCCAGCTGCTTTCATTTATGAAAGCATTTTCTGAAATATATTTAAATATTTCCTAGGAGTGGTTGTTGAACATAAGATGCTAAAATATTTGCACTGTTTCAGCTCTCTGGTGAGGTGGTGGCCTCAGACACAGACACAGGCACATCCAGCCAGCTGCTGTTGTACGAGGAGCGCCTGGAGGACATGCGGCAGGAGCTCGTGCGGCAGTACCAGGAGCATCAGCAGGCCACGGAATTGCTGAGACAGGGGCACATGCAGCAAATGGAGCGCCAGAAGGAAAATCAAGATCAGCTCTTAGCTGAGCTGGAGAGTCTTAAGGTGCAATTAGCTGAGGTAATACAGAATTCAAACAGTGAGTTAATATGGGTTAACAATGGAACATCACCGGGCAGATTCATATTTATGCATTTATATCTATTTAGAGGGAGAGAGAGGCATGCACGTATTTACCATGTGCATGCATACACACTCGTGCACACACGCATATATCTTTGGGGGGGGGGGGTACATACAAACCCATATATCATGTATTTATAGAGAACATACTTCTTTAATCAAAGCTCAGAGAGTGATGGATTGATTTAGACTTCTATACACATGGAGCAAACCTGCAGTTGCTGCACAGCAGCCAGAAGAGAGTAAGTGTGGATGCACTGCCAGTTGTGCCACTTCCCAGATACATGGCCCTGTGTAGGATGCAGGCTAGCAGCCATTTACAACAATGAAGCCACCAGCCATGGCTAGAAATACTATAAAATTCTTCATTTTTCATCATTTTGGCTTGAACAATATCAATGGCTTCCTGCAACAATGTATTTTGGCATTTAGAGGTTATTTTCCTCAGTTCTGGGAGATAAATCCTTACCAACTTTTAGAATGAAAGTGTCTGTGGGGTTTGGTGGGGAACATTAATGCTTCTTTGTCTTTTCAAACTTAACTTGCTGTCACTCTGTATCTATTCAAAGCCTACAGTAGGTGTGTTAATGAAACTCGTTTGTTTATCTTAATTAATAATACTTCAAAAATAATGTCATTTATAGACATGTCTTTCAAGGATTCCTTCCACTGAAAGACAAAGTAAAAAGAATCCAGAAGAATACATCTTGCTCTTACTTAATTTCAACAGTGTAACATTACCAAAATGCACATGAAGCTAGTAATCAGTGAATTCTAAAATTCTTTGCTGTCACTGTGGAGTGGAGCTTCAGACCTTTTCCACATGTGGTTCTGCCCTGTTTAAATTTGGGCTCGAGGAGTTCTGGAATCAAGAAAGCCAGTCACTTGTACCTTAGGAATCCTTTTCAGCAATATCAGCTGTTTCTCCTAGCTGCTTTGAAGATGTCCTTGAATCATTTATCCTGATAATCTTTCCTTTTGATATATGCATACTTTCTCCTTTTACTTTTTTTATTCAGTTTGTAACTACATCTTTGTCAGGGTTGTAAATTCCTGCAATTGATAAAAATCAGTAAGTAGAACTTAGGCTGCTGGGGTTTTTTGGTTTTTAATGCCAAGTATGTATGTTCATAAGAGCTATGTAGAAATGTATGCATTGTGCTTAAGCCATGAACACTTCTAGCTCTTCTAAAAGAGAATGTGTGTAGGATTTTTATAAAAATAAGTTATTCTTATCTTTTTTCTTGTGCAAAACATGTTATAGCATGTAATAATCAGAAAATCCCTCTGGTTTGCACTGTAACCATTATATTTCCTAAAAAGCATAAAAATGGTATGAAAATCTTAAGGAAGGTTTAAGTATTTTTTAGCTGTATTCCATTCTAGAAGGCTTTCAGTGTTTTGGTAATGATTTAAAGAGATGGACTGAAATTTCATTGTTCAAGGTCTGTAAAGAATTAGAAGTGACAGGACTCAGTTTACTCAGAAGCTTAAAAAAATGTGTGAGACTATAACATTTCTTTCTTAGCGTGTCTCGATGGAGAATGACAGCCTGGTTGCAGAGAGAGAGAGAATGCTTTTAGAAGAACTGGAGTCATTAAAACAACATTCCGTACCCGGAAAAGAGAGGCTGGTTTGTGAGTTACAAAACAACAGCACACAGACAGAGGTAAATATGGACTTTGACTTTCTGGGCAACTGGCATGTAAAACCAGTAAAAGGTTCCTGTTCACTGTTACTCTTTCTGTGTAATGTATTTTTCTGAAAGATGTTGGATATTGCTGGAACAGAGCAGCTGTAAGATTCAAGAGGTGATAGTGGTAAACATAGCCTTTTGACTTCAGGTAAGCAGAAGCTGGTTGAACAGCTTGAAGGTGGGGATTATTACTACAGCTATTTCCTTAAGTAAACTCACTTTTTCATATTGCTATAGCAACACAAACAGGAAATACAACAACTGCTTAATCAGTGTAACAAAGTTCTTTCTAATTGGCCCTGCCTTGGATTTCCTGGCTTGTTTTTGTTAATATTTTTTTCCACATAGTAAGAGTACTACTTGATTTGTAATTTGGTGCAGAAGTATTAAAAAGGAAATGACAACTCATTTCGGTTTTAAATTTCATATCCTGCCATATATAAGAAGAATATGTTGATTCTGACATGACAGGATTCCTGTCCTTATTGTTTTCTCTCCCTCTGCCAAAACTTACTCAGAATGAAAATGAAAACCAAAATGATGCAAGAGAGCAGCTCTTTGAGCATGAAGATGAAGGAAGAAAGCCTGATGAAACACCTTCAGCTCTTCTTTCTAAAGAAAGGTGCTTAGAAATGTTAAGAAAATATTTTTGTTAAATTTTGATAATCATGTTCTTGCTGTTAAATCAATATTTATAAGCTTTATTCTGACTGATAATAATGTGCGTCTTTTGTTCTAGCAAACCATGTTTCTAAGTTTATGTTCTTTAGGTTAAATGGTGTCTCATTTTTCATAAAGCCTAACAACGTAAGGGCACAGAGGATGAGACAAATCTTAGCCTATTTTACTATATATTTTGTATTACACATGTTGAATCATAAACATTATTTATACACATCTATTTATGTACATATTGTATATACATATGGGAAGGGAATTAAGTTTATATTAGTATGATTGTTTTGTTTTATAATCCCCTTTGACTATTCTGTAACTTTTTTGATCTGTGTAGAGGAGCAATTTCCTTAACTGTCATTTTGAGAAAGGATTCATTTTATCAAATGAATACTGGGTGAAAGCAGACCTCTGCTTTAAAAGAATAACTAGATAAAATGCCAAGATAAAAGTAGAAATAGTGATAAATACTTTGACTTTTTACATATTTTGTAAAAAGAACTGACTTTTCACACAAATGTATTTAGTATGTATATGATGTGGGGTTTAGCCTTAAAAAAGAAATCTTAATTTTGTTATTTCAATTGCAAATCTTCTTTGGTTGCAAGGGTGTATAAAGGATAAAACCCACTTGGAAATTAGGGAAAGATCAGAGGATTTATTAGTTTCTGTCCTGCAGGCATGTTTTTCAGAAGGCTAATGAAAAACTCATGAAGATTCTTTTAGAAGTTGTGAAGACAACTGTAGCAATGGAGGAGACAATTGGTCAGCATGTTCTTGGGTTACTGGATCGGTCTGGGAAAGTCCAGGCTTCCAAACAAGCTGGATGGGACACTGAGACAGAGGAGTCAATAAAACCCTGCATCCGTGTGGGGTATGAAAAAGGTAATGATTGTATGGTTTTATGTTTCATAAAAAGTATCATTTGCATGCTTTAATGATACATTTAAATACTCTTAGTTTTGGTATTTTGAATTAAACTTTTTTTAAGGAAAAAACCCCTACAACCTATTTTTCATTTGAATGCATATGACATCTCTGGTTAAGACACAACATTTCAGGAGTTGTCTGGGTCATGCCCCACACCAGTTACAACTCACATCCAGGGTCCTGTTGCAAAGCCTGCAACAGAATGAGAAAGTGATTGTGAAGTCAAGAAAAAAAAAGTTTCTGTTGATGCAGGCAAAGAGAATGAAACATATCTCCATGGCATTTTGCACCACTTACACCCTCCTGTGTATGTGTGGGGAATGGGAGCCAGTGTCAAGGGCTGTATCTCCAGCAGTGCACTAAAAGTACAGAGGTATGCTGCTGGTCACGGAGGGCAGCTGGCAAGGGACAAGCCTGTATATGTGTGCTTGTGGGCTTCATTAGCTTCCTGAAGAAGAGTTTGCATGCAAATCCTGTTTTGGACACAGTTCCAGGAACTTCTCAACTGCCAACACTTGCCTATCAGCTGTTTTCAGGAGTGCTAGTTGGCACAAGACTGAAGGAGCATTTTGATGTTATAGTTAGTTGCATACCAGTGTCAAAGAACTCTATTGGGCTCTGTTGTTTTTTTCTTGTGACTGCATCAGGATAGTGTCTGTCCATTTCTCTTTTGGGCAAGAGTAGGTTCTCAATTGTATTGCCATTTAGGTACCATTCAGGTTGTGTACATGCATCCTGGATCTTGTAGGGAGCTCTTGAACAACAGATCCGTTCAGCCTCAAACACGTTATACATGTAGATTTGGCTGGAATTCTAACTACGAGGAGTAAGAAAAAGAACTGGAAGTCAAATACTACATTTCATTATTAAGGAAGTGTCTATTACAGAATAATAATACACCTGGTAAATGAAAGTGAACTTTACCTCTTTCTTTTGAATTGTAGATTATTGCATTTTATTGATTCCATCTGGCTTTAAATATAGGTCACATTAAGCTTTGGGGCAGGTTGAGAAAGGTTGTATGAATTTGCAGCACAGAGACATCTTCAGTTGATCACTCAAAAGGTTATCTACAATGAAATTTATAAGTTGTAGAGTCTAAAAGTTTCTGAAGTTTTCAAGTTAACAGCACTTTATTCTTGTACAGCTGTTTCATTTTTAAAAAGTAACTTTTGTTTTCTTCACATTTCGCTGTATTTAGTTGTGAAAAAAATTACCTTTTGAAACTTCAGGCATTTGAGGCTTTGCCTTTTTCCTCAAATAGCAGATTGGATAGCTAAGCTTCTGAGCTTATTTTTTGATGCATTCACTTTTTGCCTGTTCCTGCACATCAGTGTGTATACTTATATGTGTCACTAGTTATTGTCGTTAACAATTCTTAATATGGATTACTTGCATTACATATATGTAGTAAAACACAGTAAAGAATGGCTTTATTTGGCATTTTGACTTATCCGTGGCTTTCATAATGCTACTGTCTAAACACACACATGCCCTGTGATTGGAATGATTTGCTAATTTCTTGTGAAGTCTTCTGAAGAAAGACAGCTCTCTTCAGGTAGAAAAAAAGCTCTATTCCATTCTGTTAGTGACAAGGTTTGACTGTTTCAACTTCTGTTTGCAATTAGCGTATTTTGAAGAGGTAAGTAAGGTTTCGCTGTCCTGTAAGAAAGTAGGTGTCTGTTCTTGCCCTCCTTGGTACAGAGCAGCATTCAAGCTGCCCACCTACCAGTTGTTTATTCCAGTATCCTTTTTGCATGTTTCCTTACATTCAGTAATAACAATGAAGGAAGGAGTAACCAAGCTAAAAATTGAAAATTAAAGAAGAGCTAAGCTTACAGTAGCTATAATGGCTGAATGTATAGTTTGTAATGTATTTCTGGGGCTGTATTCACAGTTCCCCTTTTTTGCTCTCAAAATGATACTGCAACATCCTTTCTGCCACTGGGTTCATGCAGCCATTGTAATAGTGGTACTGTTTCATCAGCTAAAGTATTTGATCTTTCTTCAAATGGAATTAGATTACCAATTCCATTAGTGTTTTCAGCAATGGGACTCTTGTTATTCATTTTCTGTACTAACACTAAATGGCTTGAGAGGACAAATATTAAAATTTTCTTCCATTATTTTATGGAAGCAAGAAATATGTAGACACTGTTGGGTTTTTTTTAAACTGTGCATGTTATTGTATTTTCTAGTACCCAGCCAAATAAATCTTCCTTTTTAATTAGTTAGGAAATCTGTAGGAATAAATTTATATCAATAAAAATCCAATAATAAAGTAGTAAAATAATGTGTTTATTGAAGGGAATTCTCTCTGACCTTCTGAACATAATCCATATGTATTGACAAGCAAAACTCCGCTTACTGTTTTTGCTGAGTTTCAGCATTTTTAAAAGCTGAATCGCTAAGCTCATATACTTCTAACCACACCTGATTTATAGAGCGCATTTATAGAGGGGCATTGACTAGGTTATCTGCAAGCACAGGACTTTATTTCTGGAAGAGTGAGTAAAGTTCAAATTTCAGTCATAAAACGTATCATTGGAAGTGAATGGCTTTGTGCACAGGAATCTGGTGATCGAGTAGAGGGCCTGCAGTAATGCAGGTTGCTCTGGAGAAGCCTGTGAGGTTACGGCATTCCTTGAATATTAAACCCTCTTGCCCACCTTCTGAGCTCCTTATTTCTGAGCAGTGTGCCAGGAAAAAAGGTAGTAAATAGCTGAACACTGTGCTGCCACAAGACTGATTTTTTGTTTTCAACTTGTAACCCCCAAGCTTAATTCCTAAGTGAAATCCCAGGTGTAAACTGAGATACTGGCTCTACATAATGCAAAATACGTATTGCTTCATAAATGTCAGTTGGCAACTCATAAACAACTTCTGTATCTGAAACTTCTGAGCAAGCACTGTATAATTAAGCGCTTTTCTTAAGATTTAGTGGGCCATGACATCTGATGTGCTGAACTGCATGCTCCATGGCAAAGGAAACAATATAAACCTTTGTTTCTTTGGTTGATTTTTTTTTCATTACCAGGAGAGAGTTTACACAAAGAGATAATAGTTTTACTTAAGTCAGTTATAGTCTATTTATTATTTTGTATTGACTGAAAAACAAAATTGCAGGACAGAGGAATTTGATTTAGTTCTGTTAGGGTGGGAGACTGAACAGCCTTATAAGGATAAACAAAATGTGGATTAGACATTAAGCTGCCAGGAGTGATTAATGAGACTGGACAATGTTTCTATTTCGCGTTTCCACCACTGAAAATTTCTTGTTTCCACAGTGGAAAGATGCTGTCCTGAGCTGCTGTGTACTAAGACCATTTTGAGGGGAAAAAGATACAGAGACTTTCACTGCGCAGTTAGGAAGACATTTAATGTAAATTTGTGTTAAGTTCCACTTTGTAAAAATCATAATATGGTTGTCTACATTTATCATTTGGGTTGCCAACTCCATTGTATAAACAGAATTATTACAAGTTTTTTGTGCATTTTGGGGTTTTTTGTTATCTTTGAGACTGCTAAAGTTTCCATGTGCCAAATTATACTTTCAGTGACAGCTCACTTTTTCTTTCCTCATTTTTTATAGTTATGTTTCAGGAAAATTATGATGTTTTCTTTTGAGATATTTCATATAACAAAATTATGTTTTAATGTTGATTTAATTTGTATTTATCAAGAGGAAATGAAAGCAAATTACAAAAGAATTGTCACAAACAAAAGAGGAGTTTTAAGTCTTGTTAGGAGTTCATGGAGGCCCATTGGTACTGTTCTGGTCACTGGCAAGAAGAAATAATAATATTAATGACATTATTAATGTAAAAGACATATTCTGAATCTGGCTCTTAAAAATTACGTTCTGAGATGCCATCAGTGTTTTAAGTTTTTCTTCAGAACTTTCCAGACAGTTCAGATGATTTTGCAACCAACTGCACATTTCTGCAATCATTTTGTATGATCTTTATTTTTGTATTTTACACACAATCATCATTGCACAATTCAGATGTACCTCTCAAGCAAATAATTTTCTGAAATAGAAGGGTGACAGGACATGAATTATGGGTTAAACCTGAGAAGGAAAACAGGAACATTACCTGGGTGATTTGTACTCCATCAGGAAAGAACTAGATTGTGCAATAACTAATATGTCACTGTTTTATCTTGTTTATAGCTGTGCTACTGTACTGTGGGCTTTTATTTTGTGAGATCTCTGAAGCTAAGCAGGGTCTTACCTGGTCAGTTCTTAAGATGGGTGGCCTCCAAAGAGCATCAGGTGCTGCAGTAAGTGTGTTGGTGGCTCAGTAGGGAATATATTTTCCTTCAATTCAGTCTTTAACCAAAACTTTGGCACAGCATTTGGAAATACTTATGCTGCTCGATATCCATCTCAAATGAAGGTCCTTTCTACTCTGAGGATATTAAAGCTTCTGCATCACTATTGATATATTTTGAAACACCCAAACCCAGCCCAAATTTGGGTGGTAAGATGTCAAAATGCTATTGAACAAAAAAAATTGAATTGTTAATTTTGCAGCCTTCCTTATACTGCTGGTGGATGGAATATTAGGGTGTTGTGGGAAAGCTTTTATGGTCTATAACCCCATTGCAAATATTTAGTGTGCTGGCAGAAAATGATTGCTAGCCACTGCTAGGGTGATTCTACTACAGGGGTTTATGACTGCCATTCCAAAGTGCAGTACTCAAAAGTGCTTTGAAATCCTGTGTAGATGAAAGGTGCCATGTGAATGTATCTTCATCTGGTTATTCATTCAATTCATGCATATAGTGTGCTTCTGGTTTTTCCCTTTGGAGTGTGAAAACAGTTTGTAACATTATATCCCACATATCTAAAAGGAGATATGAAACAGTAATAATACAACTAGAAGAAAAAAATTACTAAATGCATCTGCATTTGGAAAATCTTAGCAATTTTAAGAGAGAAGTAAACCAAGTGAAGCCTTCCTCAGTAAAATCACTCTAGATTAGTTTATTGTGTATGGGTCATATATATGGCTGCAGATAATATTGTCAGAATACTTGCAGGTAGGAATGTATATTAAGTACACCAGGTGGTTAATCATGTTGCAGCTTGTTACAAAATGTTAAAAACAAAGCTCAAAACTAAAATCTGACTTGCTTGATATGTTCAAACAACATCAACAAGAGTGCTCATATTATTATATGTCTGCCAATAGTATTTGCCTGCCTGGTTAGGCAAATACAACAGGAGGCAAAAACAACAAGACCTAACTACATTTTTAAAGGCAGTTTGTGAGATTGACCTGTTGTAATTTCAATTCAATTTTTGTAGCTAAACAAACTGTTCTAGTTCAGCAGTCACAATTCGTGGAGTAACCAGGAACTTGAATTCAAAGATAACCCAGTATTGCAACTTCATTGCTAAACAGGCATTGACTATTCTTAATTCATTTAGTCATACTGCTGTTCCTGAAAAATAAGATATTTTTGAGAAAATCCTAAGCGAAAACATCTAATTGTTTAAAAAATGCACCATACCAAAATATTTATTTAAAATATGTTCCAGAAATATACTTTATTTAAATACATTTTCATATTTTTAAATATATTTCAGAAATATGCTTCTTTTAAATAAACAAGCATTAAAAACCTCTCTTATTTTAAAAAACTCTCCACAGTAGCATTAATTTCTGGCATTTCAAATCTGTCAGTCCAAGGGCATAACACTTCTTTATTTTTAAACTGCTTCATAAACAACAGTTTCTACTGTCACAATATACCTATTGTATTGTTCTTTCATACCAAAAGTGTGATTTTAAAACATCTCAAGACTTTGCTTTCACTTGCATTGCTTAAATACAGCCTTGAATTCTAAATATGGCAAATCTGCTGTTTTCTAGAGGAATTGCTATCAGCCTAATACCATAGGCAAACCTTGTGTATCTGGCTTTTCAGAAAAAATGGATAATGTCCTTAAATGGAATCAGAGCTCAGGAAGATTGAGAAGCAGGCAGGTGCCAAGTGGCCTAGCAGCAGGAACAGTGGCAGTCCTGCTGCACTGTACTTGATTTTTTCAGCTACCCATTTTAGTAAATTTTCAGTTCACTAATAGTCATGCTGAATATTGTTGTTCTGTATTCCAGTCTGTTTGTCCTAAGAAGCTGTCTGAATTGCATGCATGCCTTTCCTTTTACTCACTTGAGTTTGATTCACTGACTTGAACAGTTTTATGTTAATGCATAGTAACATAATTGGGTGTTGGTGAAACAGGGACTGACAGTCTGGTTTTGGTTTTGTTTGGGGTTTTTTAACTGATTTGTATTTTAAAGAGAATCTTGCAAGTATTATTGCAAGTTATTCTGAGTAGTAAGGGTTACTGATTATAACAAAGGTTCGAAGATGAGCATCAGAGCCCCTAACCATACTGAAAGTATGTCTAAAATATTGTCTGTTAATATCTCCTTTTCTCTTGCACTTCTGCTTCCTTTTAATTAACACATTGTTTATCTTGTTTGTGTGAGTTTCAGTATGCAGCATTTCCCTTTCTGTTTTTGTGACTAAGACAAATATTTTTATCATTTTCGGACTTGCCTTTCTTATTGGAACTCAGTTGCACAGTTTTTCATGTTTGCAATTGCTAAGAGTCTGTGTGAAAAGGTAACTCTTTTTTTTTTCTCAGAGTCCTGCTCCTTATATCATGGTGGTAGTATGGAAGATGATGATATTAACATGTGGTCAGGAGCAGCAGGTGAAGGACTGCTGAGCCAACATCTTGCAGAAAGTGGAATGGAAATAGATCCTGAAAAGGAAGAGCTCATTCTGAATATTAGTTCTCGACTGCAGGCGGCTGTTGAAAAGCTTCTGGAAGCTATCAATGAAACTTCAAATCAGGTGGGGTGATTTATAGAGAAGCACTTTAAATTCTGTGTCTCAGTTGGGCTTTTTTCTTTATTTTTCTTGTGATTGTGTTTTCATAAGCCTAAAACCCATAGGTTAATTTTGACAGCTGTAACAATGCTTCAGGCGCCTCCACCCAAAAAAATATGCTCCAGCATGACTTTACTGATTAATTTACTTTCCTACTAGAAATCTGCTTTGGTCTGTAGAGGAAGCCTGAATTTGGGCATTCTTACCAATCTAGGGCAATCTTTCATTGCTCATACGGATCATCTGCCTTCTCCTACAACAGAGAGATGAGACAGGAGGTGTCAGAGCACATCGAGCTTGTGAAGAGAGAGGATTAAGGGGAACTGTGTCTAGTTCTCTTGACAAACATTTTAGTCAGTTGACTGGCCAAAAAGGTGGAACTCTCCTGCTGTCTCTTCCAGCTATGATTTAAACATGACCAGTTAAGCACATATCCACCTTGCTATCAGAAAAGGAGTCTTCACTCCAGCATTTATGTGAGGTATGTGATTCAGGAATAGTATCCAAAAAATAGGCAGTTTGCTATTGGAGTAGTTTGTACAGTAGGATGTTAGTTGCTGTCTGGAGTACTTCCTTGTTAACTGAAATAGGAACTGTATATCTAGGTCAGTTCAAGTCCCACTGCTTTTATCATATGCTTTACTTTCAGATTGTGTACATTGCAATTTGAAGGTGTCAAAGTATTTTTCTTCATAGCTTTGTAGCTGAGACTTTATCAGTACCAGCAAGAGTTGTGGCTCAAACACACACAGACACATTTTCTTCATGTATTATACAAAGATGGATTTATCCTTCATCATCACATGTGTTTGGCTTTTTTTTTCTTAAGTTAATAAAAAATCCTTCTGTTTACACATTTTCTTACAGTATAAATATTGACACATCTCTGGCTGTTCTGTAGAGGGACTTTGCAAGCATTCAAGCTTGTCTGCTATGCAATGTCTGTTTATGGGATTATATACAGTTCTTGTATACACCACGGATATATAGGTGACTTGAAAATTATTTTTAAATATCCAGAAACTGAATTTTTTTTTCTAGTCTGCAATATTTTATAATCTAAAACTGGTTACGGGCAGAAAAGATTTTAACCTTTCCTCTAATCAGTTGTGTTTTGTGTGCAGACATGTACCCATTTCTTCAAATAAACTTAAAAGAGTCAGAGAAAACCTGGCAAAATCTTCAAAGTAACTGTATGAGACCTGTCTGAACACACATTTTCAGACCTGAAGTGTAGTTTGAAACTTGAGGCAAGGCATATAGTGGGTGTATTAATTCAAATTCCACCTGCTGGTGTTGTGTATAGGTAAATAAACTGGGCCACTCCCCTGAAGTCTTTCAGTTGGGAGATACTAGCAGGAAGCCTTTAAACTAGCAGAGCTTGAGAAAGTTCTTCCTGTTGAATTAACTCCAGCAAGAAGTATTTTTCTTTCATTTGCCGTAGTGGAGTTGGAAAATTTTTAGTTTCAGTTTTGTTAGCTTGCTTGTCTGCTGCAGTGTTCCTGTGCAGGTAGAAGAAAATTCTGCTTCCTTGCCTTGGAAATTACTTGCCAGTTGCCATTGGAAGATTTCTGTTGCTTTTTGCTGTGAAACTTCTTTAAAGAGGATTTTTTAGGAGTGACCATATGAAGTTTTCCTGTACCTCTTTGTTTGGGATTAATCCACCCCTGAATTACTCAACTTGAAAAGTGCTCTGAGGCTTCCTACTGATTCTGAGTAGGTTTGTCACCAGCTGTGCTGACATGTGTCTTCAGACTGTTAAACACACATGTTCTGTTACAAATTCCTGTCAGAAATTTCTAAAGCCAGCCTAGCTAGTGCAAAATACCCACGGGACAGTTGAGAAGACAGCAAGAGCAATATTTTTTGGAATGGATTCTTACCGCACCTACTGGGCATCTAATCTGTTTAGTGGTTTGTGGACTGAAGGCCAAGAAGAAGATACATATGAGGTTGAATCTCGTGTGCCTTTACCATATCCTTTTCCTTTCACCGAACACTTGGATGAGAATAATTCTGTAGTTGTAAATACTTCAATTTTTCACTTCAGCCACAAAAAAAATGGGCACATTTTGAAAGTTGTCTCTAAAATCTCGTTGCCTACACCTCCCTATTCAGTAAGTATACAAGTTGCTAAAAGAAATTAAGCTTAAATAGAAAAAAATGCAGTGAAAAATTATATAAACTTGTCTCTGTTGTTAAAACTGTACTGCTGACAGGCCTTTTTTGCTAGTCAGTTTTCAATGGGCACTGAAAAAGCCTTAATTACACAATTCTCTGGTTATTTCTGACGCAAGAAATTTATCAGACACAGAAATATGTTAAATTCCAGATATTTGGCATCTCATTTTAAAGCACTTCAGAGTTACTTATTACATTTGATTTTTCTCACTAAGAATAATCCACAGTGGGGGAGAGACTGCAGTCAAAGTTGTTCCCTTTTAGCTTTGGTGCACTGACTAGAAACAGTAACTAGCACAAGCTGGCAGCTTGCTTTCAGTGATCCCATGGAGAAATTGTTGATCTTAAAAAATCATGTTTGTGTTTGTACTTCTTTTTTGTTTTACCCTTTGATATTTTTGATAATACTTTGAGTTGCTATTACTGAAAAAAGCTGGAGAATATTTTTTGTTTTGAGTTTTAACTGGAATATTTGATGCATTTCAGGAAGCTTCTTTTACAGTTGTCTATGTACAGTAAATCTATCATATGTTTCCCTTTTATCCGAGGTGGGTCTTTCATTAAGCACTTGAAAATATAAAGATAAAGGAAGGGTGCTCTGTGGTTTTTAAAAATATCTCAAACTAATGCAGATAGTTGCAGTATTTAGATATTTATTTCTTTAACCCCTGTCAGAATAAATAATTAACATGAACATGTTAATGATGCCCATCTGAAAAGCAATGTTGTAGAAAAGAAATTGAGTATTTAAATTCAGTGTATTATAAAAGAGAATGTATTGATTATTCAGATTTTCTTTTCAAAGTGTAAGTGGATAATTTTGTGTGCACCATTGTATTTAATGTTCCTTAAAACATTTTTCTGAGCTTTTAAAGCAAACTCCTCATATTCATTATCTTAGCGGGACTTAGTGAGAAAGCTTTTATATTTTAAGAAATCAAGAGACAGAATAATTTATAGAAACCGTAGATTTTACTATCTTTCAAATATCTGCCAATAACCAGAATATTAAAAAATAAGAAAACAAAACAAAACATAACAAAACCCAAAAAAAACCCAAGGGAGCAGAAAATATGTTATTTCATTTTCTGACATCTATTGTTCTTATTCAAAATAAATAGTCTTATTTTGAATACAAGCCACACAAAAAACTCAAGCAGAGTTCAGGTCTAACAATTTATGTCCCTCAGAGAGGTGGCTATAGAGGTAGACTATAAATGTCAATAGTTGAGAAGTAAGGATTTTGGTAATTTATTTCAGTTTGATGTTATCTTAGATGGACATTTTGTGTAATCAAAACTTCTAACAAGTTCAATCTTTATGCATTATTTTACTTTTGTAATTCTAATTATAGTTTTGAAATAATTATTTTGGATACGTCTAAACTGAAAATATGCAATTTTATGTGACATGGTTTTCCAGTACTTCAGGATAGTGGCACAGGGAAACTGTGCTGCATCTGTGTCAGTATATGTTAAATGTTAACCCAACAGACAAGTGGAGAAGAATAAAAAAATCCTTAGTAATTCTACTAGGTTGACACTGTTGGAAGAAGCACTGCTTTACTCCCTTGTTGGTTGAAATGTGCAATGCTCTGAAAATTCACATTTTCCTGGTGTTCTCATCAATCTTCATGTTAAGGAGAAAAAGAGGTGAAGCACCATTTCAGTCAATTTATAATAAGGCTTCTGCCAGTTTTATACAAGGTTTTTTGGCCATTCTAAGTGTATGCTGAGTGGTGGCACTCATATTTAGTGCAAAACTCATGTAAACAAAGGTGAATCTAGTGTAAACTCATAAATCAGGAAATACCGGAGCAAAGGCATGGATTTAGCCAGGTGGCTCATGGAGTTCAGTGTACTGACAAAGCCTGTTTGCTTAGACTTTTATAAGTCAGTCTTCATCTTGTACTCTGCAAATGAGTGTTCAATAAAATTTTTATCCAATGTCTAGTGAAGTTATGTGAGGCTTCCCATCACACTGTAAAGCAACTATGAATTAAATAGGAATGATAGAGTAGGTGTTTATCTAATTTCTGGGTTTTTTCCTGCTATAGCTTGAACATGCTAAAATTACTCAGACAGAACTCATGCGAGAGTCCTTCAAGAAGCAGCAAGAGGCCACAGAATTTATCAGGTATCAGGAAGAGCTACAAGAACGTCTCAATGATGAAACCAAAGCCAGAGAGCAGTTGGCTTTGGAGCTTAGTAAAGCTGAAGGTGAGTAGCTTTTTTGATGAGTTGTTGGACTTTGCACCTACTTACTTATTAATTGGGTAAAGAAATTGCAAATTTGATCAATTTCTTTGTACATTTTAGAATGTTATCAGCCTTCTGGATAGTTATGGACATGATGACCTCTGGAGGTCCCTACCAATGTCAACCACATTGTGATTCTATTTTCCAATTTTAGCTCACTTATTGTCTGAAAATATACATGGCAATATTAAAAATAATAGGTTGTGTATGTGTTTGGATTCTCAAAATTAATTTATTCCATCATAAAATGTTTGTTTGTGCAGACAAGCTTAAATGTTAATAGCTTAAAATCATAAATAGTTGTGGCTGGAAGGCACATCTGGAGATCAACTATTCCTGCCCCTTGTTCAAAGCAAGATCAGGTAGAGCAGCTTGCCTAGGACCCTGTTCAGTCAGGTTTTGAATGTCCACAGCCTCTCTGAGTTGCTGTTCTAGTGTTCAGCCAACATCAATGAGGGGAAAAGAAAAAAACCCCAAACTTATTTTCATATGTTGAAGTGCAGTTTCCCATATTTCAGTTTGTGCCTGCTGCCTTTTGACCTTGACACAGAATCTTTACTCTGAATGTGATTATATGGTGGTGGTATGTTTCAGTTTGCACTGTTTGAAGTGATCTTCTAGAAAGTGTATTTGCAACTGCATTAAGGAAGCAATTAAAAATTGTAGACTCTTAAAACAGGGGAAATCTAATAATCTATTCCTACATCAGGAAAATATGTTAAAATCTGACAGACACTTTATTTGTTGTCTTGTTTTGATAGCTCAATGTTTTGTAGCTGCCCAACATTTCTGTCATTATCTCTGATTAGCATCTGGAGGAGATGCAAAAAACACCTGCTCTATAGATAGGATCTCTGTAGTAGTAAGCAGAAAGATATTTTTGATAGTTCTGAGGCTCAGCAGACTTCTCTGTTTCAAAGTGGTAGCATAGAGTGAAGTTTGGTAGTCAAATGTTACTCCTGGAGAATGCTACCCTGCCAGGCTTCCTCTTCTTTTTACACAGACAGATAATCCATCATGACTTCACATGCTATTAATAGCTGGGACACACATAAGCTGAAAAGCAGTGCAGGTTTCTAAGCCATGTGTCTAAAATGTGATGTGAGGGACAGTTGGTGGCCTGTCAGTTCATACAGCATAAATGTTGCATGTGAGCAGCAGCAGTACTGGCTGCAACATTTCTGTAGCTTTAGCAAAACCACTAAGGATGAAAATTGATTTCAGAGAGAATAGATTAAAATCTGAAATAGGCATTACTACTTTTTTTCCCCCCCAAGATTAAATTAAGAGTAAAAAAAAATTATTTGGAACACATCTTAACATGCAAAAATATGAAGAACTCTTCCACAAGATATAAATGACCTAAGAATTTATTTATATTCTGACACAGATGGAGTTACAAAATGTTTAATATTGAAGAATTTCAGAATGTAGGCAACTATATGTTTCTGCTTTCTATGGAGGATAATATTTTGTCTTGATAAAAAATCTATTCACAAATCTTCAGTAATAAAGTAAAAAATGCCTAATATATTAGGACAGAATGGCTTTGTTGATTTGGTTCATGAGCAGTTCTAGAATATAAGAGACAGAATTAGATGTTAGTTTCAGCCTTTGAGAAATATATTGCACAGTTGTAAGTTAGGTGCATTTTAAATTAATGCACTTTTAAATGACTGGCACCTTTCCTTGGTGGTGTTGGTATAACAAAACAAAGATGTCATAGAGCTCTTTTTATTTGATTTCTGCCCACTGAACTGAGTTGTGAGCATACTCTGACAAACTACATTCTTTTATCGAATTCCTCTAGGTAGGTATGCAGAGCAGTGTCTTAGTTCATTATACATCTGATGGTACTCTGTCTTCTCTGGAGATTAAATGTGTCATTTGTGATCATTTCTTTCTTATCACAAAAACTGCTGCAGCTGAGACATTTTCAAACCTCTTGTGTTTTAGTGGTGTCAGATATGACTTATCTGATGTGATGGAAAAGCTAATGCAAATTTGTTCACTGAACTCTGACAATTTTCATTACATCTCAAAAAAAAAAAACCCTGGCAGAAGTAAATATCACAACGTGTGATTTCGCAGACCTCATAATTTTTTTGAGGGAGTGTGCATTCCATTTAACCTGGGAATGCCCTCTCAACTTCAAATCTGTTAAGTATTCATTGTGAACAACATCTGATATGGTGGGAATAACCACTGGAGTTTGTATTGTCTCAAAGTTTTGAAATGTTATAAATGATGTTACTCGTTCAGTATCTTCTGTTTCAATATCCAGTTCTATATGTCTGTGTTCTCTGTGAATTCAAATATGGAAAGAAAAGATGGATCTATGTTGGTAACGAATGGAAATCTTTAGTTTTTCTGCATTCTCAAGATAGGGTAAAATCCATTTTGATACTGACTCACGACTGGATTTATAGTGATCTATACTGGATTTATTTAGATATCTTATTTCTCCTGTGTTTATTGCATACATATTTTTCCTTGGCCTTGGAATTCCTGTTTGCTCCAGAGGTTTTGTTCTGAGTAAAAATTAAGAGCTATATTTGGTGTTCTGGTATCTTTCCTGTAATTTGTTCATCATGAACGGATAGCAAGGACAAGAGTAGAAATTGTCAGGTGTTGAGCATCTAACATACTTGTGCATGCATGTCAGAACACAATAGTGACTTCAACAAGAAAAAAATTGGTTTTGATTGTCTGTTAAATTTGCCTCCAAACTAATGTTTTACAGGCCTCATTGATGGTTATGCAGATGAGAAAGCATTTCTGGAAAAACAACTCCAGGAAAAAATAGATGTAATTGACCATCTAGAGCAAGAGCTGCTGTGTACAGGTAACAAATTGCAGGAGTTAGAGGCTGAACAGCAGCAGGTCCAGGAGGAAAAGGAATTACTCTCCAGACAGAAGGACGCCATGAGAGCAGAGGCGGGGCCAGTAGAGCAGCGTATGTATTCATCACAATCTTTCTATGAGATTTGCTTATACTTCCAAATAAATCAATTAGTGGTCTTGGCAAAGGCTTCTCCCCATTGCCTTTGTGATCATTAATGAAAATGTGATAGGGCCAATTGTGATATTTTCACACCTGTTGCCTAATGTTAGTATGATAACTTTTCTTGGTTTTTAAACAAGAAATTACTGAATTTTTAGAAGTGTTGAGAAATTACAGTTGTTCTTTAAGCCAGAAAAAGCTTTATCTCCAAAAATCTGCTTTTATTTAGATTACCACTGGAAATGGAATAGCAACAATGGGTAAAAATACTGTCTAAATACTTTTCAAACAGACTTAAAGACTGACTAGGAAGCATACCTACCAGAACATGATTACACTACATGTGATAGTTGTATTTATTTTAGTCATTCACAGAAGATAAATTTTTCTAATAAATTCCTCTTTCAGGGAAGAATAGCGCAACAGTTGCATGATAAGGAAAGCCTTTTATCTACCAGTAATGAAAACTTTCAGCCCTCATGGTGAAAATTTCAGATATATACCATGTCAATGTAATCTAACTAACTACTTACTCAAAAAAAGCATTTACCCTCATGAAGTAAAAGTGTCTTTTAATTCTTCCTTAAACTAATAACTGAAATTAATATTTCATGTTTGAGAGGGGAAGAAAATTAGAACGCTAGTACTGATCTTTCAAGGATTGCAGTACTTACATTGTAAATAGCAGGATGAAGTAATCTAATTTTTAGAAGTTTATTCTTTATAATGTTGCCATTTTTATAGATTGCACATCTTGTGTATTTGCAATTTCCTGCAATTTTCTGTAACAACGAAATTTTAAGAACAACCTGCTGCTTCTTACACTGTAATAAAGAAGATCCTTGTCTATGATTACACTTTAGTTATTCTTTGTATGGTTTAGGCTTCTAAATATATTAAAGTTACTTTCATGTTTAAGAGCTGTAAGGATAAGCAATTTTATAAATATGTGTAGGTACTTATATCATGCATACCAGAATAACTTGTCACATCCCCTAAGTTATCTCAACAACTTCGTCATTAAATGCCACATCTATCTTTGGCTTCATTTTCTCTTACATTGTTGCACCACAAGAAAACTATAGCTGGCATGTGAATTACTTTGCTTCTTTTTTTTTGTTTTCTCTCTCTCTATTCTCCTAGGCCTAGTAGATGCTGCAATCGATGCAGCTTCCCAAGCAGGTGTGTTTGTATGTTGCATGGCCAATCTGTAACTGGGTGGAAGACTTACACGTACTGACATTGTTAATCAGGATTATTGGGCTTTTGGCTTACTGACGTTACTTGCAATTCTTACTGGCCTGCAGCTTTGATGTTGTATTTCATACTCAGTTCTACATTTTGCTAACAACATTTCTTGTATTTCTAAACATAATAAGCAAATTCATCAATAACCATCATCTTATTCACCTACGAATTACAGTTACTTAGATGGTATTTGAGAGATATTTTTGTAGTCTTTTATTTCTTTTTATTTCCAAATACAGCTGAGTCATTCACTGTGATAATTAAACATCTTATTATATTGGTATATAATGGTTACCTAGAAATGAGAATTGGTTAAATACGATGTAAGATGATGGTGCCTGAAGGATCTTTCTTCTCTAGTGAAAGTAAATTTTATTGTTTCTGTCTAAATATCAGTCCTGTTTTTAAGATTCTCCAAAAGTAAGTGCACTTTGCCATTTGGGTTTTACCTCAGGGGGTTCATATGGTTATTTAATAGGCACTTCAGTGGGCTGTGGCTTAAGAGTCTTAGAGTGGTTTGGGGCTTTCCTGTATATGTGCTTGCTGGCTTTTTCATGATGACTCAAAATTGGGCATTCATGCAGTCACTGATTTTGCAAGCTCCAATTGCAGGTCAGTAGTTTTCCTCTCTGTCTGCCCAGAAACCTTGCTAAGTCTTTCAGTATTTCCCTCAAATTATTTATATGTATCACATTAAATAATGAAGTCTGGGAGTGGTTTGATTTTACTGGCAATGGGGATGAGAAGAGGGTTGGGTTTTCTGTGCATCACTGTTAACTCCTGTGCTGACTCTAGCTGTGGTTTGACCCCATGCATTTTCTTTACTTTTCAATTGTACAAAGGCCTTTTAATTAATATGAAACTTAAACAAGGAAGTGATCTGATGCAACTTCAGTAACAGTCCTTTGAAGACTACCTAAAGGATAGTAATTTTAATACGAATTTGCTTCAGTCAGTATCATGATTATTTCTCAGAAGAAAATATGTTTTCAAAAAAAGAAAAATAGTAAAAACCCAAGCCAGTTCACATCCTTCTGTAGATTACAGCATGGACACTTCGGGAGTGGTTTTGCTTCATAACATTGCTTACTATTCATATCTAAAAGTAGTGATGCTTTTATTATACTCAGAATTACTGGAGGAAACAGAAAAGTTAATGAAGGAAAAAATTGAAGTACAGCGTCAAGCTGAAAAAGAGTATGATGACCTTCAGAAGCAAGTTAAAGTCTTGGAAATAGACCTGGAAGAACAGGTCAGTCGTTTCATAGAGCTAGAACAAGAGAAGAATGCAGAACTAATGGACTTAAGGCAGCAAAACCAGGCCTTGGAGAAGCAACTGGAGAAAACAAGAAAATTTCTAGATGTAAGTATAGTAAAAGGCAGATATCGTAAAGGTGGGGGCAGGTAGCACTGCTACTGAAGTTTGGTTCAGGGAGAAATGCTAATTTTTTTCAGATTTTGAGCAAACATAGGCAGATGATAGCAAACATAGTCAGTGTTGTAGGTTCCAGCCCAAGAATTTAATAACATTTTAAAAGTTGGAAATTAATTGCAAGTGCTTGTGTAGAACAGCTCTGTATTTCAAGCAATTTATAGGGTTTTTTTTCTGATGGCTTTTCATAATATTAACCAAGAGTTAATTTCCATTTTGAATTTCTATTTATTCTACATTTATCAAAGACAAACAGTAGGGAAGAAATCATGAAACATTTGCTTACTGCCATTTGTGTGGTGTACCTGGAACAGAAGAAACAAACCTGTCATTTTTGTGAAATATTACTTGATGTGTCTCTGCTGCACTAATTTTTTGATTAAAAATATGAAATTTATTGCCTCAGATTATGAAGATGTTAATGGTATCTGCAATAGGTTCTGCTACCTTATAAATACTGATATTACTGTTACCAGCCTCCCGTTAATGCAAGTTAGAAATGATGACACTTAACTTGGATAATTATTAAATCAAATGGTATATCCACATAATTTCTTAACTTTCAGGAGCAAGCAATTGACCGAGAGCATGAGAGAGATGTATTCCAGCAAGAGATACAGAAGCTGGAACAACAGCTTAAGATTCCACAAAGAAGTCAGCCTGTCAATGAACATCAAACCAGAGAGGTAACACATTTCATTACTTGTACTCAATGAATATAAATGACAAGTTGACAGCTGTTAAGATATTATAATAAAGCTATTTTACGGTGTACCTACTCTGCATCCATTTGCAAGCCAGAAAAGTAAATACCCTGAGATTGAAGGTGTTGCAGGAAAGTGGTGGAACTGTGTTTTGGGGGGGTTTTATAGGCTGTTTGGTTTTAGTAGCAGACATACAGAAACTTCCTGACTTTCACTAAGACTCTCGCCTAAAATTTAACTTAGAAAATCCATAGTTCTCAAAAGTTCATGGAAAAATTCAAGACTATTTCAGCAATTTTACATGTTCTTATGTTGTTTTTTGACATCCTGTTTTATAGCACAGGTACACCACTGAGGGAATTGAGTTACTGAGGTTTAACACCTGAGATGTTGTGGCACTCGGTGTGTACACCTGAACCTCCCCAGTGAAAGTCTGTTGGCACTGAATCAAATTTAGTGACTGTAGAACAGCAGCTCAAGGGAATCACAGAAAACTCTTAGATTCAGCAAAATCAAGAAATGGCAACAGTGTAAATGCTATCAAATGCTTTTGCAGATTTTGTTTGATGAACTATTAGTCAAATTACATTGTATTTTTGTGGGTTTTCTTGTGTGCTGCTTTTTGATCAAGGCTGATACTTTTGCATTATTTTCTTGCTTTATTTTCAGTATTAAAATGCCCTATTTTAGGTTAGACTGTCATTTCCAGGTCAAAGATCTTACTGGCGTAGTTTGGTTGCTGTCATTCAATTCTTAAATATTAGCAATATTTAGTATTCTGTATTATATTAAATAGTGGAAGGTGTGTCCCTGCCTGTGGCAGGTGTGTTGGAACTAGGTGACCTTTAAAGTCCCTTCCAATCAAAACCATTTTATGATTCTAGGCTATAGTTTAGGACCACAGACAGTAATAGGATTGCTGTATGTGAGATGAACGTGTCAAAGTACTTACTTATTTGGAATTTGCAGGTTTAGAACTGTGTTTCATTGGGTTTTTAAATATATTTTAGTACAAGGGTTTGTACGAAATATGACAGTGTTCAGTCAGTACTGTGGGATATGGTTGTCATCAGCCCCTGTGAACAATGAATCATCTGGAACTGGCTGGGTACATGTTAAACAAAACATACAGATCAATTCTACATCTATTTCCTTCTGTTGCCAGGAGTGTGCACATTGCTCTCCTGCTGACTTTTTACACAGATGGAGGTGGCTCTAGCACAATTAATTTTCCTGAATCCAGGATGTTCATTTTCAGTTTCTTACGTGTCTATTTATTATTTTTGGCATGGATAGCATGTGAATTCCTGGTTAAAATTCTCACATTAAAAAAAAATCTCCTAAGAAAAGTTCAAATTTGAGAGCGTAATAAAAATTGTCCAGTTTGTTCAGAATATGTATGTAAAAATCATCCTGATTTATATGTACATACACACACACATGGGTACACTCTCAAGACGGCAGATCTGCTACTCGGGAAATTTAAAGCATTCTGTAAACTGTGATTAAAATTTTGAGATTTGTAATTGATATTTTTAAATTAGAATTTTTTAGTAGGTAGAAAGTAAGATAATGTCTACAAGCACCACAGATGTAGGAGATGGTTTAGATATAGGTGATATTAATGTGATATGCTAGAAATTACAGATGGGATTTTCAATAATGTATTAGGTTTACATTTATCTTATCAAATGTGGTACATATTCTTACTACATAGTGTATTTTGATGTCACAGTGTTCCTTGAAATATTTTGTAAAAATGCGTATTTTCATTATTTATCATGCTTTTGAGAGAGCTGTTCTATTTTTCGTAGTTGCATATTTTTTTAAATCCTCTTCTGCTTTGAGGGAATGCCATGAGCCTTTTTGGTTTATAACTAAATTTGTTTCTTACTGTTGTTTCAGCTTTGTCAACTTGTTCCAGGGAGGGTTGTCATAAAGTCTGCTCTAGACTTGATTTTTATTTTTCCATTTCTCTCTCAGGACTTTTCTGAGGTCACTTCAGACTGTGATGTTACTCATGGATGGATAACGTCAATAATACCATCCTGTCAGCTTTATGTTCTGGTCCTCTTCTCTCCTATCTCTTGAAATGCTTTGAGTCTTCTACCTTTTGGCTACATCGTAACTTCCTAATTGTAAATACTGAAATCAGTTTCTTGAGTGGGACAAAGGTTACCTTCCCTGTCTCTTGCTCAATTACTCAGTCTTATCTTTGTACATCATACTAAGGATTTGTTATACATCTTTCTTGTCTATAATTTCAATTAATAATTTCTGAAATACAGCTAGAAATGGATGGATAGTACTATCTCTGCTACTTTAGTTAATATTTTAATATGTTGATTCCTAGATACATACATCTGACCTACTGAGATTCAGGATGTTTGATTTGGATGTTTTGAATTTATGTTTAAATTCACATAAAAGTGAATGTATTACATCCATGACATCTGTTTGGTCCCTTTTAAGGAGCACAGCAGGAAAACAAAGCTTCCTGTCTTTTGTGATTTAAGTATAGCTATTCTCTTCAATGTTAAAGATCCAGTGAGTTTTAGGATATTCCTGTAGGACACTAATCAGCTCCTTCTTTTGAATAATTTTGCCACAGATTTTTAGAACGATGATTTTCCTCTGAGGCAAATAGCATCTTGACCATAGGGTCAAGACATTCCATCCGTAGGTGTTAAAGGCATCATTTTAGTGGGCTGCATAGGGATGTTGTGCTGCTTGCTTTTAACTGACTACAGAGTCTGAAGGCTTCAGAAGGACAAGATCAGATCTACAGAGTAGGCAATGTGGCACAGAACATACCACTTCTTAAATAATGCTGTTTGTATTTGTTGGATATTACCACAGGACGTTCTGTTTCACCTAAAGAGTAGGAGTTCTGTTATGGGAGAAAAAGAGGAATATTTTCTTCCTGTCAGAAATGCATGGTGTTGCTATTGCTAGCAAACCCTTCCAGTGCAGTACAATATAATAATCTTGCCATATTGTCATCAGGTTGAACAGTTAACAAATCATCTCAAAGAAAAAACAGACAAATGCAGTGAGCTTCTGCTCTCTAAGGAGCAGCTTCAGAGAGATATACAAGAACGAAATGAAGAAATTGAGAAGCTAGAGGGCAGGATAAGAGAACTGGAACAAGCCTTAATCATCAGTGCAGACCACTTGCAAAAGGTATTGCTTGGTTGAAATTTATCAAGGATTTGCTGCTTTCTTATTTTCTTGAGACCAAAATAGTGTATTTTTTTAATCTGATAATTATTAGTATTATTTCTATTTATAGGTGGAGGCGAGGAAACAGTTTGGCACCATCATAGTAAAGGGGGAGTTACCTCTTGAAGTACAACTGCAAGCTGAACGAGAAGCTGTGGACAGAAAGGAAAAGGAGGTAAAATGCTTGTGAAAATTATAATCTTTCCACTTACATTTTGGTTTGTCAGTTTTTGCTTTTTTTTGAGCTTAGTGAACTATAGAGATGAAATTTTTTACAGTTAGAGAGACAGCAGTCCAAATCCCTTTGAAATTCTCTCATGATCTATGATAGTTGTTGTTCTATGTTAATATTTATGACTTGCAAGAGTGTTTCTGAAATAAAAATAAATAAAAATTCAGCCCAATTAAGAAAAACTGATTTTTTTAGTGGTGTTTAAAATTCCATTCAATTTAAATACTCAGAATGGCACCAAATACACATTCTTTTTTTTGTGCCTGGCAAACCAGTTTACTGTAGACATTGTACTTAAAATTTATAGCATTTAATTTTTATATGACTTCCTACTCCTTTTCCTGCTCCTTTTGTTGGAAACATAGGTCACAAACCTTGAGGAACAATTGGAGCAGTTTAGAGAGGAACTAGAAAATAAAAATGAAGAAGTTCAGCAATTGCACATGCAGCTAGAAATTCAGCGAAAGGAGTCCACTACACACTTGCAGGAACTTGAACAAGAGAACAAATTATTTAAGGTAACTCTGCAACAGAGAATCATAAAGATTTAGTCTCCTTCCTCCACAAAAATAATTTCTTTGAAAATGCCAAGACACCGAATTCTTTCTCTTTGTCAAGCATTCCACCATTCAGCTTGCCAAAATATTAAAAAGCTCGTATGATTACTTGTCATTCCCTGAAATGTGTGTATTGTAATTCCTACACTTGAAATACTCGTACAAGAATATGCAGAAAATGCTATGTATGACTGTAACATGTTTTTGGGGGGGTTTTGGGCAGGATGAAATGGAAATACTGGGACTAGCTATCCAGAAATCTGAAGATGCTGCCATAAAGGACCATCATTTAGTGGCTGGGAGGCTTGCTCACATCATGCAAGAAAAGGATCAGGAAATATATCATCTTCATGAACAAATAGCAAAACTGCAACAGCAACTTGAAGTCACAACTGACAACAAGGTACATACTTCTGAAATCCTTTTCAGAGTCCTACTTTGTGCTGCAAGTTTGAGGGGAAAAAAAACACCTCTGTCCCCCACCAGGGACATTGTCTTCTATTGCTGCCTTAATTTAAAAATGCAAATTATTCAGTTTCAAACAATGCTTTAAACCTCATCTCTTTTTCCTTTTTAGTCTCATTTATGACAGCTGCTTTTTGCTTGCTTTTATTTTTAATTATTCTCCCTTATTTCTGCTTGAGTTTTTGTCTTAAATTCTACTTCATTCCTTATTCTTCTGATACTTCTGAATATTTTATAGTATTTAGGTAGCTGAATTCAATCTCAACATTCCTTGTAGCATCTTCCCTCACATGACTTACATTCACTGTTGCGCTCCAGTGACATCTGCTGGATCATGCTAGATTTTAATGCATTTTTAGCAGCTGAACTTCTGAGCTCCATGAGCTTGTGTGAATGCTTTGTTCTCATACCAGTGTTGGCAACATCTTTTATCCAATTTCAAGCATGAGGGTGCAAACAAAATGCTGTATTTTATTAGAAGTAGAGAGAAAGAAAGAAGCAGATTTATCTGTTATTTACTGAGCTCTAACTCCTGTAGCTTTCTGATATTTTTCAATTATGTGGTTTTTTGATTATCACCTTCATCTTCTTTTAGCTTACTTTCATTTTGTACAGATAAAAAACACAGATATTTTTCAGTGGCTGAATTTTGCATTCTGACTATTTTAAATGTCATTTGTTAGTCATAAGCTTTCACTCAAAAGCGAGTTAAGAACAGGATTTCTGTTATCCCTTGGTAGCTGACTGATCATTTAGGCTAACATTCTACTAGGACATATTGAATCCACTAAACCAGGGCTCTGACTGAGCTGGATAATTTCACCGAGTCTTTAGTTCAAAATTCAGTTATAGTGAAACTTCATGAATAATGATGAAATTTTGAATTGGATTTAGGCAACTGGATTTAGGAAATATCATACTTCAAGAATCCAGAACAGTTCTGTTCTATACAATGACCCCAGTAACCGTTACAGTTCTTGCCTTCAGAAAAGCACCTAGGATTTAGTTATAATTAATTTTGATGAATTGGTTCTTCTCCTGTTACATGAAACTTAATTTTCTTAATTTCATCCTCTGACTTGGTTTTATTTTCCAAGACATTAAGTAATTACTCTGCTTAGTTATGAGTACATTATTTAATATTAATAGATTATTCTTAGGTTAATCCCTTTTCTAAGTCCCTTAGACATCTTCATCCCACTAAGTGCTTTTCTTTTAATTACTCTATTTGCATTCTGTGGGCCTTTATTCCATTATGTTATCAAGAACAGAAACTGTTATGCTGAGTTGATAGCAATCACCAAGATCACTGTACTTTCTTTTGCCTGTGGCACTGGGGTTGAAACTATATGATCTTTAAGGTCTCTTCCAACCCAAGCCATTTTATGATTTTATTTAGTATTTTTGAGCTTACTCTAGTCTGTGAATTTTTAAAATTAAGTTCTTGGTTGGCAAACTAGCCTTTCTAATTTATACAGTCACATTTATTTTTGTACGTGTTATATTTACTACAAAGTCATCTTATTATTCTACTTAACTAAGCATAGTGAAGTATTAAGTGATAAAGGAAAAAACATAGCTATTTGAGTAATGAATTTAGTAATCTTTCATCTTTTCTGCATGTTTTTTCATATTTGAAAAGACTTTAATAGAATTCTTACCTATTTCAGATACCATAACTGATTTTATTTTATGATTTTCTGAATATTTTTGACATTTCTTCTTCTACCTTCTGCATTTCCACTGTAGAAGTACTGTTCACTTCAGATCTCCAAACATTCACTTTAAAAAAAAATCCATTTTGTTTCTTAGCCTTACTACTTATAATCTTGTCTGTCTTTATTTTGTCTTTGTAAAGACAAATTTTTTGTCATTTTTCTACATTCAAATGAAATTTACTCCCACTGCAATTTAACAAGGTTTTTTAATGAAATTTTATTCCTTTTTTGAGACTTTTTCATTTATTGAATTTAGAGTTCATCAACACCAGTCATTCCATTTTTTCTTTCTACTCATTTATTAGAAGCCAATATAAGATGTCTTCTCTTTTCTGCATCATAAAGTCATCACCTTCATAGTTGATCGGTTACATAATTTTATAAATTTCTTGGAATTTTGATCCTCTTACACAGCGTCTAATTTAAAGTGTCTTTAGAAGTATCTAGGAAAGTATTATTCTTACTCTCTTCATGTTTTCATGTCTCTGATTTTTGTTTGGATAGTCATATACATTATAAAATAAATCTGTAACTTTGTCTCCTTTTACTTTGATTTAAACTACGGCACAAAGAAATGATTGTACTCTGGGTCTGTGTGTACCATTTGCCCTGCAATACATGTGTGCATGCACACATAAACACACAAACACATATTTAGGGTTGTGACAGGAAATGTCACAGTCAACTGATAGGTGATTTCTATGGTCTCAGATTAAAAAGCACGTTATATTGGTATTTTTCAACACAATTAGTAAAAGGTCTATTTGTATTTAAAATATATATTCATTTAAATTGGGTGTGCCATATATAAGCAAGTATTGTAAGCACCTAAAATTCAGTGTTCCGTAGCTCTGTGAATGTTACAAATGCTTTCCCTTCATCTGATGCTTTAATACCTATTTTTCAGTTCTTTAAGGTCTTGGGCTACCTTCTCAGTCCTGTTTGAAGATATCTCAATTCTCATTAAAGCTTTAGAAGAGACATCACATTAAGAAATTCATTGAGAACTTTCTTTTACAAGATCTTTCAGTGTTTGATTAAACTGTTTCTGAAGTCCAGGACAAACATGATCTAGGTATTTTTGTTTGGCTTTTTTTTCCCCAGGTAATTGAAGAGCAAAATGAGCACATACGGGAGCTTGAAGCCCAGGTAGAATGTCTGAAAAGTGATCAAGAACGTGTGAAGAAAAAAAATGATGAGGAAGTAGAGCAGTTGAATGATGTAATTGATAAGCTTCAGCAGGAGCTGGCAATTATTGAACAAAAGATACCAACAGACATTGCTGATTTTCAAGAAGATGCTGACAGTCCAAAACACATACTTGAAGCAGTTCTGGCAGAAAAGGAAGCTTTGGAAAAGCAAGTAGAGCACATAAATGCAGAGGCGTCTCAAACAAAGAATGAGCTTGAGGAAACAAAGTTAAAAATGAGCCAGTTAAAGCAAGAATTAAGTATGTTTAAAAAAGAGCATGCAAAAATAACAGAGAAATATAAGTGTGCACTGGTCCAAGGTGAGAAGTCAAAACCAGAAGACAGGAGCAATGGAAAAACTGAACAAATGGAAGGAGGCTTGTGTCAGGAGATAGACTTGCCAGATCGGTCCCAGCTTAGGACTTCAGATGATAATGCAAGAATCACCATTAGCAATATGGAAATACAACTGCAGCAACTTCAGGCATGCATTAAGCAAAAAGATTCAGAACTGTGCCAGTGCTACAATGAAATAAAAGACATGAAAGAGCAAAGCAAAGCTGAAAAAGAAACACTTGAAAAGAGGATAGTAGAACTGGAAAAGACACTAATGGAGAAAGTTGCTGCTGCTCTTGTGAGTCAGGTTCAGCTAAATGCAGTTCAAGAGCAGAGAAGATTTATGCAAGAAATTCAGGAAGCTTCAAAGTGTGTGGATGAAGCAAGCAAGAATGCCCAAACAGAGGGTTTGAGTGATAGAACTGAAAATGAGACAGAATCAAAATTATCATTCTTGACACAGAGGCTTAGTGAGATGGAAGACCAACTGGCAATGGTAAATCGTAGTTTGGAGCTAGAAAAAGAAAATGTAAAAGTTGCACAAAAGGAAGCTACAGTGAAAGAAGAGAGGTACTTAGAGCTTCAGCAATTGCTAGAAGAGGTTAAAGAAAAACATAAAAGAGAGATTCAGAAATACATTAAGCAAGAAGAAATGCAGACATACCAGGTAAATAGATGCTATTTTCTTTTGTCTTGTTTTCACTGAAACCTGTTATTTTATGTAAGTATAATGAATGAAATTGTTCTTCATGAGAATAGCTATAGGAATATTCTGCTCTGTGTAGCCCTTTCATTTCTGTATTATTCCTACAGTTACAAAGAAGAGAAGGATTATTTTAGGGGAACTCCACTATCAGTTTCCATTATGTACTAAAAACACCTTACCTTTTCATGATTGTAAGGTAGTTTTGAATTTTGGACATAAAGTTTCTTATTCCTAATTTGACTTGACATAGAATGGAATGTAGTACACTTTGACATGGTGTGGAGGTAGAGACATAAAAATTAAAATTATAAAAACTGTCTTAAGAGAGGATTCAGAATGATAAGGCAAGTGATACCAGTTTTCTATACAGGTGTTTTTGGGATGGAGGTTGTTTATTTATATATGTTTTGATCTTGATTTATGTTTTCTTGTTTTCCCATCTCAATTCCAAAGATATTTCCCTTCAGTAGCTTTTCCAGTATTCATTTGTCCAGATTTTCATGCACCACTGGTTTATTGCCTCTCAATTTAGAACGATCAGTCAAAATTGACTATGTTTGATAGCCCAAAAATGGGCTTGATGTCTCTGAATGTGAGAGTTTCGCAGTCATGGAACCCAGTAGTGAACAAGAAAAGATTCTAAGATCTTCCATCCAAATACAAATTCAATGAATGTCATAAATGTCTTATAAGTTAAATAATATTATCAAACCTCATTTCCTACTCTCTGTTGACCTTCCTCCCTATGCTTTCTGTGTGGTGTATCCAATTTATGCTTGCAGTTCAGTGAACTGTGAGTTTATCTTTCCTCCCATGGTCTTAGTCTTACTTTTTTGAAGCCGTTAATCCAAAGAACACACATTTGTTTTCCCCTTTGGTCTTTTCACTTTGTAAGTTGGTGTGAAAGTGATCACTGCTGTTAAAACTTGATTCTTTACCATTTTCCATGTTTTGTCTTACCATATAGGTAGAAGCACAGCTCATGGAAAGTCAAAAAGAAAAAGGGCTTATTACTGAGCTTGAACAAGTGAAAGAAGAGGCAGCTGCTGCTAAGGAAGAACTGAGCAGTTACAGAGAAAAGGCAGAAAAACTTCAGCAAGAACTAGCAGTAAGAACCAGAGTGTTCCATTTTGTATTTAAATCAAATAGTTGTACAGGAATTACTGTTCAAATATGCATGCTATAGTTTGGGATTTTTTAGTCTTTTACTGAGAATGCCACCAAGAAAAACAGCCATGCAGTGCCTACTGTGTGTGGAACAGAGCTGATACTCTAGATCAAATATTCACTCATTGCCAAAATACTTAGTTTTACTACAGTGCAACAGTGGATCTATTTCTTAGGCGATAATGTGTGCTACCATGTGTCATAACTGCTTTAAAATAGAACTAAACTGAGCTGTAATGCTTTAGAGGCTGCTTGGATTTTAGCTGTTTTAAGTATTTGGAAGGATTGCAGTTGAGATTCTCTATATTTACAGGTAAAAGAGGCAAGTCTGACACATCTTCAGGAAGACCTGTGCAAAGTCAAAGAGAACCTGGTTCAAGCGGAAGAGAATCTTGGAAGTTACCTGAGAAAGGACAAAGAAATGGTGAAAACGGAAAGCAAGAAGGATGCAGAAACATTGTGTGATTTGGCAGCCAGTGAGTCTACTCTAACTGGAAACAGCTCCTCATCACAAACAGACAAGACTGTGGAAGTCTCAGCAGTCCTTGTTAAAAATGCAGAAATACAAACTGATTTGCAAAATGGATGCTCTTCAGAAGAGATTGCAGAGATTGTAAGAGAATTTACTGAAAAAATCGACCAAATGCAGGAACTCCATGCTGCTGAAATCATGGACATGGAGACAAGGCATATCTCTGAATCTGAAGCCTTAAAGAGAGAGAAGTTTGTTGCAATAGAAGTATTGACTGAAGAATGTAATACTTTAAAGGAAGTCATAGAAACTCTACGAGCCAAAGAAGTATGTATTTATTTTATAATTACTGAAATGAATTACTTCAGTTCAAGCTTTTGCTCTTACTACAGAAATTCCCATTTAAAATCTGTAAAGTGTGAACCACCACATGCTCAGTAAAAAACTGTAAAGTGTTATGTTTCCATGGCCCTGAGAGAGATTGTGAACCCCTTTCTCAGCATTTAAGTTTGTGAGTGTGCTCAACTATCAGGTGTTTCCTTGTGCTTCTGCCTTGAGCCTGCCCTGCTCTGTGAAATGTAGGTCACCCTGTGGAATGCCCTCTCTCAGATTCAGTTTTATTACTTTGATTGCAGGGGAATTGGAACAAAGGGGTTCGCATTATTTCCTGCTCCTTAGAAGTTTCTCCCTTATTGAGAGTGGGTGAGGGGTTAAAGACTTGATTGTTTTCTTTTCTAAATACAGAGAATCCCAGTTTCTGGATTAGCAAGTTCTCCACCACATCAAACTAGAGATGGAGGTTCTAGTGGTAAGAAATTTGTTTTTACAGATTTCAAACAGCATTATAAATTAAATCTGTTTTTTCAATATTAAGTTTACTGTTAAGGAATTTGTGTTCTAGGAAATCAGAGCAGCTACTGCCCAGATTGAAGCAGAAGCCCGTTGCACCAGCAAAAGGTTCTGGGCATGCCATGTCTATTAATTTGGTACAAGGAAATTGTACCAAATTGTACCAAAGGAAATTGTCTGGAGCAGAGATGGGTTTTATTTGAGGCATCAAATGCTAATAATTTTCCTTTCCACTTGAGTTTCTGTATCCTTCTTAGCCATTACATTATCTCTTCAGCATAGCTTCATCATCTTCTGATAGTATTTAAAGCTACAACTCCCTAGCAGTGGGAGATGATGACAGGTATTGACTTCTGCAAGTGTAATAAAACTATTTAAGTGATCCTTTACATGGGCAAGGCTAAGCATATTAAGAGTGGGTCATTTGGCACAAGTGTTTATGCAAGTAGTTGTTTGTCTTGTAAAACTAAATTAGGATTTTTAAGTTTGGTTGTGGTTTTATATTTTAGTTTTGTTTTGCTGTTACTTCTTTGAAACTGAAAAGGAAAAACTATAAAACAGGTAGTCTCCAGGCTTAGAATGAACCCTTAGTGACATGCAACTACCTGTTAAAACAACAGATAAAAAATACTTTTTTGATGTCTGTTCTTCAAAGCTTCACAGTAATCCAGCTTTCATGTTTTTCTCTCCTTTTATTTTAGACTCCAGTTCAGACTGGAGTCAAGGAATGTACCTTGCTCAGACCCAGGGATCCGACACAATATCTGAAGGAATAGATGAAGGTGAAACTTCAACAGATTTACTTCCAAAAAAAATTAAGGTAAAATAGACTCAATCTTTTTTTTTAAGGAACGAGAGTGATACTACTGAAAGTTGAGATTAGCTTCTGCTTCATCATTGATAACAGAGCCATTTAGATAAGTTTTAGTGTTGACTATTTTAATACATTTTCTCGCAGTGATGTGCATTTTTGCATTTTAAATTAGGCTAAATATGAGTTTTATATCTGTAGGCTTGTTCTCAGTTATGATTATGAGAAACAAAATTACTTATAATTTATTGCAATTTTGTTGTATTAGCAGTAATGTCATGATCATATATTACACAATTTTATAGATTTTATTTTTATGGCTATGTTATGAAAGCAAATGTATTTATTAGAAACAGGATGGGTATAAAGCTTTAATTACATTTTTTAAAAAGTATTTTGTGACAAAGCTCTAGCTACATAGTAATTTCAAAAAGTAAATGGCAAAGCTCACCTGGAAGCTTCCCAGGACTGTTTTGAAAATGTGAGTTTCCATTAGTAGCTATTTTAAAAATAAAAAATTGATTTGACAGATGTACACTGAAAAAAATTATTTGAAACTGAGGAAAAATACAACTATTTAATAAGTTTCTGTGTGACACATATAAAGGACTGGGTGACACTTCTGTCCTTGATATGGGGAAGCATAGTTTCCTTATGCTGATCAAATTAGAAGTACCAGTTTTCCAATACATATGAAATAAGATTGCAATCATTATTGTTGTTATTATTATATGTTGTTATTACTGGCATTACTGATTTCTTTTTGCTTTTATTGTAGGGTTTGCTGAGAGCAGTCCACCATGAGGGCATACAGGTGCTGTCTCTCACTGAATTTCCATATAGTGAAAAAGATCTGTCACCTCATAAGCAAGAGCCAGAATCTTGGCTAGAAGAAAGAAAAGCTTTCCTAAGCACCATCTCATCTTTGAAAGACCTAATTGCAAAAATGCAAGTTCATAGAGATGCTGAGGTATAAATAATATCATAAGATTCTATCTGAATAAAAAATAATTTATTATAAACTTCTAAGACACATTCACTGTTCAGATTTAAATGCTTAAATATTCTGTTACAAGGCAAAATATTTTTTTAAGTGTACCATAAAACTCCATATTGCACTTCATGGAATTACAGCTTATGTTTGTTTTTCTGTGCATTGATTACTTTTGACTGTATAGGTCCACCTTTTAAGAAGAATTCTATTTTGAAACATGTTCCAGTAGCAGTTTAAATAGTATTTTTAATGCTGTTATTTATTGACTTATTAATCAGTAATCTCTTAAAACTTTTGCTTATTAAATTACCCCGGTTAGACTCTTGGATATATGCAGGTAGTTTCTATTACTTCAGCATTTCCTTTAGCATGCAAAGTGGGCAGATGAACTTAATGTAATTTAAAATTAGATCTTTTTCATGCACAATATCTGCTCAATACCACATACCTCTGTGAGAGCCTAGGGAGAGACATGTAATATACAAAAAATTAAAAGAATAGTGTGATACAGTAACCTCAGTAGTAACTGCCCAGGGCTGGTTTTCAGTTACAAAAAGCTAAATCACCTCCATCAAAAACAAAGCTAAAAGTTTATGATTTGTGAATGCAGAAAAATTTGTAATGTGTACAGTAAATGCATCCATTTGGATGGATGAAATTTACACAATTATTAAGAAAAGCTAAACATTCCACTGAAAACACACTCTCTACATAGAATTATAATTATGTAATCTTTTGATTTGGCTCTTTAAATTGTTTTTATATCACTGCAGGTCTATGCAAGTACTGAATCTCCTGAAGGTGTCTCAGACTGGCGAGGAGAACTTCTGCATGCCATTCAACAGCTTTTTGTGAGGGAACAAAATGTTCTTCTTGCTGCATTTCAAACTGAACTTGCAGAAATGGGCACAAGAGATGCAGTGATGTTGATGAATCAGTTAGAGCACAGACTACAAGAACAGGTAATATAAACCGTACTGTAGTCAAAGTGTTTGTCTACATTAAATTTTAATTTTAAATTTATAAATACATTATAAATACATGTATTTATAGTAAGTTTGACAGTCTAAAGGTGAAAACAAAGTTAGACTTGCAGAAAAAACTGGTGTCTTTTAAAAGAAAAATTATGTGGCATGGGAAAGAAACTTTTGGGTGCACAAGTTACAGAATATATACAGCCTTCAGAGATCAATTGGAATTAAACATGGTTGTCCTGAGCTTGATGTCATTAAGTTAATTAGAATTATGTTACACTGTCTAAGAGAAAAGGTAGCTTGTTTATACAAAACAATTTGAGAGAAGAGAAAGTGATAGGGCTGCTATGGGACAGAGGGGAGTCAGTTACCTCCTCTGGAACATGGCAGGATTAGGGAGAAAATTGCAGTTTGCCAGAAAAATGATACCTCTTTTCAGTCTGTTATTTTGATGCCTAGAAGGCAACTAAAAAATAACAAGCAGTTTTTCCAAATATTGTAATGCTGACTTCATTGAAAATGTTTTGAATATATGTGCACTATAAATATATAATCAAGTGTGATATCAGCACCATAGTTATTGTCATAAAATCTGGAGTTTTACTTTGAAATGTTTCTATTGCTAATAGGCTACTAACCAGAGAGCAGCAATGGACTGTCTTCAGAATGCAGACAGAAGAAGTTTGCTGATGGAGATTCAAGTATTGCATGCTCGGATGAACAGTAAGAAAAGTAACCCAAAGAGAGAACAAGAGATTGATTCAAAAAGCCAAGGTGACTTCTGTGGTAATATATGTCTGTTTCCAAATGCTTTCAAGGCAGTGCTCAAAATGTTGTAAGTGACAAAAATTGTGACTTTCTTTGGTCTCTGATTTTTATATGCATGTTCTGAACATGCATACTTTTCATCTTCTTCAATGATGAAGTCTTACTTGACTACTTCTGCAAAAATTAAGATATAATCTGTGTTCTTATGACTTGTATCAAACTAAAAGTGATACAAAGTTATGTTCAATTGCTATAAAAATCAAGCTTGAATTTTAAGGCTATTTTCCATGTATATGCTTCACTGTTTAGGTTCAGCAGCTTTGAAATTATCTAAGTTGGATAGTCAGTCATAATGCAGAAACTAAGAAGCAATTAGAATGAAGAACAAAAAGTTCAGAGAACAGGTATACTTTAAAATTAAGTAAAGCTCACTGTCAGTGTTTATTACAAATATTAGGTCACAAGTATACATGTATAATACAACTAATTTAAATTATGTTAATATTATACAATGATACATATTGATATAGTTGCACATGTCTTATAGCCTTTAAGAAATAAAGAAATTGAAGTGATTTCTTCAAAGTACGAAAGGTATTCAAGTATAAAAGTCATGGGTTTGCTTTTATTGCACTACTAAAAGAATATATTATTTTAAAATACCACTCTTAATAATAGCCTTGTGGTCATGCTCTGGCTAGGAGAAGCTTTACCCAAACACAGTGTTTTTTCATTAATTAATTTCCATATAAATGGTGCTCTCATCAGAAATGCTGGAGTATAATATGCAGCAGAAGCAGTTGCAAATTTTGGAGATGCAAGTGGAGCTCCGGAGTATGAAGGACCGAGCAGCAGAACTTCAGGAGCAGCTGAATTCAGAGAGGATGATGGGTGCAGAGCTGAAGAATGAACTTGCACAAGCGAAACTAGAGCTTGAAGCAACCCTTAAAGCACAGCACAAGCACTTCAAGGACCTAGAAACCATCAGGTGTGGCTTTCAGTGCCAAGCTAGCTGTGTTGACTGTGAAGACTATCTTTCCTAACCTGAAATCATAATACCGATTTTCTTAAGGGATTTAATCTCATGCAGTATAATTGCTTCTCAGTATTTCTGCAAAACCTACCTGACAAAAATTGACTTTTTACCTTTGACAGAAAATATATTTCAATTCATAATTTGATTTAATACTTTATTAATTATCAAGTTCCCTTTTAAACTTTGTCACATTAGACTACTGTATACTAGTAAGACTAGTACTGTATACTAGTAAGACTAGACTACTGTATACTGTAAGATAATAAACAGACCATATTTATTAAAGGTTTTTAATCTCCAAGAACATGGAGAAAAAAGTTGCAACGTTAAGATGACTTGCAAGCACTTCCATATAAAATACTCTTAAATGTTGCTTTGACATGGTTGATAGCAGAGACCACAGATTTGGCACTTAGGAAAGCCATTATTATTTATGCCTGAACCAGAGCGATGCACCCATGAACAATATCTTAATGTTCAGCTCAGAGATAACAAATTAAGCTGGAGTTTAAATTGGGATTACTTTACAGATTACTTTATATCCTTTACAGACAATCAGGAGCAAGTTTCTTTTGCAAACGGATGCAAAATTGATTTGCAAAAAAATGAAAATTCAGGTCATAGGTATTTCCTTTTCCTCCCACTATATTTTTTTCCCTTGAGAAACATGGCAGCAAGATGCACTTTCATGGCATTCTTTAAGATTTTGGCCTGTGACTGGATAAGGTTGAGCACTAACTGCCTCTGAGCCCCCACAAGTGGCAGCTATGAAGGTAGCAGGATGGACCCACTTGTTGTAGCTCTTGAACTATGCAACTCTTTCGGTTTGGGTTAGTCTTGTCTTTCTAAATAGGCTCTTCACTGTTACTCTACTAGACTAGGAGTGTTTTCAGTGCACAGGATAGAATAAATACCAAGTAACTGTATCATGATAGGATTAGAGCCATTGCCTAATGTAAGGTTTGCCCATTTCTCTTTTAGGACTGAAGTTAAAGAAAAAGCAGCTGAACTAGATATTCTCAAGGATACAATGGCCAGTGAACAGAAAAAATCAAGAGAGCTACAGTGGGCTTTGGAAAAAGAAAAAGCTAAAATGGAACGCAGTGAGGAAAGAGGAAGAGAAGAGCTTGAGGTATTCTATAATCCCAAGTGGCCTGGAACGTCAAGGAGCATGAAAATATCTTTTTGGTTAACATTTCATCTCAGCTTACATTTTTTGTCCAAAGAATGCTTCATTGTTCTGTCTTCAACTGTAGTATTATATCATCTAGAGCTGAAGAAAAATGTATAAAAGCTGTGTAGCAAAGCATGGAAAAGGCCTGATGCACATTCCATTTAAATCAATAGGAATTCTACTGTGCTTTTCAGGCCCAAGATTAAAAGATTCTGTAATGGCTTTCAGTTATTCAAGGGGACAGGACACTGCTGATATGGCTACACTCAATCCCCACCACAGCCTAACATATTAAAAGTAGTATTTAGGAATATGATTTAAGGAGACATATTGTTTGTCACCATTTAAAAGGTCTGCAGTTTCACCTCATGAAAATCAAACTAGGGAGTTTACTTTAGGAAAAAATGCTTCATGAGTATCTTCCTTGGTACCTCCGCAGTGTTTGATATAGTGAAGGGGAGAGCAGATATCCTGGTACAAGACAAAAGACAAAAAAAGCAGTAACTTCAATAGCATTGATTTATTTACATCTTGAAATCCAAAGTAGAAAAATCTTTTTCACAGTTTTAGAAAGTAAAAGCAGCTGGCTGTCTTCAACTTCAGAACTGCAGTTGTTTGTATCTCACTATAAAGTATGTGTTATAAAGATTATTTTATGAAACAATCTGATTTTAGAATAAAGACATCTGTAATGTATTTTAGTATCAGGTGTAACTGCAGCATTCAGGGTATTGTCACATTACTTGGGAATAGCAAAACCTGTTAAAAGCAGCATGTGTAGAGGTAGCATTTTTGCAATTTGCAGATGATGGAAAGTATACACAAATGGCTTTGATCAATTTTTACATTTTCTTTTGAAAGGACTTAAAGTTTTCTCTTGAAGATCAAAAACAAAAGAACTTAGAGTTAAGTAAACTTCTGGAGCAAGAGAAACAGCTGTCAAGTGATCTGCAACAGAAAATTGAATCCCAAGAAGCACTCAGTGCTGCCCAGCTGTCACGTGAGCGAGGCCGGAATTCTGAGTTGCAGGTGCTTCTTGAATCAGAGAAGGTTCGAGCTCTCGAAATAAGCAGTGCCCTAGAAAGGGAAAAAGAGCTATGTGCTCAGCTTCAAAGTGCTGAAGATAAGGGGCAAGCTGGAACACCTAATCCATCTGAGGAATTGCTTAAAGAGCTACAGAAGCAAATGGATGAAAAGCATGACCGTATAGTGGAGTTAGTAAGTGAGATGGAGAAGTATAAACTGGAATCTGTGCAAGTGAGACAGCAAATGGAAAAAGAAAGGCAGATCCAGAGGCAAGCATTACAAGCAGAACAAGATGCTAACATAACAGTACAAAAGAAACTCCATGAACTGGAGTCCAAAGTAGAAGACCTTCAGTGGCAACTTGGAGAAAAGAAGCAAGAAGTTCATAAATTAGGGAATGAAACAAAGAAGTTGCAGGAAATAATCCAAGATCTACAGAAAAAGGAGCAGGAGGATGAAGGAAGAAAGGAAGCCAAAAGGACATCAAGCCACAACCCAAATGAGGTACAGTAGGACTGAAAGTAATGTGTAATATTGAAATATGTAATTTAGCTTTAATTCTTTTGCTCAGTTATGTGTCACTGTGCCTTGACTCAATCTATAAAATAGTTTGCAGATTACAGAACATGGGCACCAGAGAATGGAAAAGGGAAAGCATTCCAGTTTGCTTCCTAAAACTATTCACATGCTGCCTTCTGAGAGTGAAGTATATAAGGAGGAGCATAGAAGTGTATAAGGAGGAGCACAAGCAGGAGAAATGCATCTGAGTGTATGCACACACTTTGTGTCTCAGTACAGGAGAAGAACATTCCTTGCAACCAGTTGCAGGAATGAGCTATTCCTCCTCAGGAATGCCCCAGGTCACTGCCCTGAATCTTTAGTTCATAAACTTCGAGGGGTCTTTGAAACATTATAAGTGATCTTCCAACAGCTTCAGTAAATAAATGAGTAAGCAATCAAACAAGCATATGCATGAATATGTATATGTCATCAAACAAAATAGAAGAAAGAAATCAAGGTAAAAAATAAATTCAAGAATTATCCTAATTTTTGGATGAAATGAAGTGGTTACTCTATTGCCTCTAAGTTTTTCACTGTCATAAAAGGTTAGGAAAGCTTTAAAATTATTTTAAAATTATTTTTAGAACTTTTTTAGAAACTTGCCTGTAAAAGGTTAAGTGTTGCTGGGTGAGTGATTTGTGAATAGTTGCAGAGAGGATTGACAGGAGACTTGCTTGCCTCTTTGCTGACCATGGTTTTGCCCTTCCTGACATTCTTTTTACCAGTTATTTGTATGTGGAGCTGGGAAATTTTTCTTTTAATCTAATTTAGCTACTGTTTTTTATCTTCTGAAGCATTGGAAACTACCCACAGCTAGAGGCAGGATGTTGAGTTATTGATAACTGTGACAGCAGCAGCCTTCCTGCCATGCTCAGTTTGTGCATGTTGTTCTTCTGCACAGAGGGAGCTGCCAGCACTGTGGTCAGCAAAGTCTTCCCTTGGATCAGGTTAGCAGCAGCTGTTGGGGTTTTTTCCCTTCCTCATCATCAAATAGTCTGATCTGCTTTCCAGGATCTGCCTGGAATTTCAAATAATGAATCTCCTGCTGTTTCCTGTGACATTTGCAACACTCTTTTTTCTTTGGTACCACCCTGTAGGGCAAACAGCCAAAGGCAGAGCTGTGGACTCAGGTTTCTTTGTGAGGGATAGCAGTTCTTCCATGGCAGTGCTGGGAGCTGTTACCTAGGAACAAACACCTCTTCACTGCAGTGGTGTGGTTGCCTGTGACTGGACTGACCTCCATGACCATGGTGGTCTCTTTCAGCCCCTCTTCTTCTGACTATAAATTGGTTACCAAAACACATAGGCCTAGTTGCCAAAATTCCTTTCACAACTGGTAAAGGAGCTGCTGATGGAAGAAACAACAAGGCTTGGTGATATCCTGCTGAGTTTTTAGCCTGGATTCACACTGTAGCTCCATGATTGCTAGTTCTTAGGCAAGACTCTAGACCTTTCATGAATGATGGTTTAGTGCTACATCACAGCAGTATTGTAGTCACACTAAATTTCTTTCTCTGTCAGAATTATCTGTTCTTCAGTATCTGAGTGTGATTCAGAATCATATGTTAACATTTTACAGCACTGGATCACATACATTCTATAGATATATATATATGTATAAAATACATCTTTTTTTCCAGACTACCTGGGATACACCCAATGACAGAACAAGAAATTGGGTTCTCCAGCAAAAAATTGAAGGAGCTGAGACAAATGAGTTGACTTACCGCACACTGACAGGAGATCTCTCTGCTGCTACTGAAATTCTGGAAAAAGTCACACAAAAGCTGCAAAATGCATCTCCAAAGCTGAAGCAGTTGGCTTGGAAAGCTGCTAGCAGGTTAGACCAGTCTTCAGCCATCTGTTTTTGTAAATAGCAGCCAGCAAGCTAATATATTGGGTTTGAGTAATAATTCACAGACTGCAGGATTTAATTGAGTTTGGGGTTGTTAGTTTTATTGTGTATGCTGTTACTTGAGATATACTGATGGAAGACAGGAACACAGTGTCAAGTGCTGCTGTAAATCCTATATGTTTTAATAGGGTCCTTTCTAAGGCACAGTGAAACAGTCTTTTTTTTCTCTGAAAAGTGATGAGGTTTATCTGTCTATGGTGTAGGTAGATGAATTTAAAATAGTAATAAAACAATTAGTAGTTAAACAATTCATCGTGTATAAGGGGATGAATATAGGGATTATTGTTCTGAATCATCCTCCTTGGGGGAAAAAAAATTATGATCAAGTGAAACTGATCTTGATTCTTATTTTTGGAAGGTTACTATCTCCATAAGATTAAAAAATATCATGGTACCAGGTCCTTGGGAGGTTTGAATCTGTTTTTATTTTGCTATGATGGTCATTTAATATTAAACATTCCTTCTGAAACATTTGGGCAAAGCAGAATGCAGTGTATCTGGGAAATACCCTAGGATTTTGATCAAACAGATTCAACAGATTTGTGGGAAGCAGAACCATTATTTTAAATGTGCTTTATGTAGAATATCCCTGTCTACAAATGAGTGGAAACTGTTCTATACACTTTTTTTAAAAATCAAGACAGTTTTTTTTAGAGTCACTTAGTAGTCTTGAAACTGTTGACCTGTCTCTTGTAACTGCTGAAGTGACTTGCTCTAGATCCAGTACACAGGAATCCACAGACAGCCAGTCTCTGACACCACCTGGCTCGTGGTGTCAGAGCTGATCTGCTGTTGAAACCCCTTTTGTTTCAGATTGCAGTTTGAAACAGCAGATGATCAGGACTTCATTTCAGTACAAAATGCTATTGAAGAAGTTATTTCAGAACTGAGAATACTGCCTGGATTATCCAGTCTGGAAGAGGTGAGAGTCAGTGCTGTAACTTTAATGGGAGAGTTTGGATGAAGAGCTGTGAGCAGAAACTGCAAGGAGTCTGTAAGCCTGTACTTATTCAGGTCTTTACTTTATAGAGGAAAATTCCAGTGAGTGTTCTGACTGGAGTTTATAAAGTGTAAAAAGCCCTTTCCTCTTTTTTTTTTCAATTTTTAATACTTCAAAAGTGATTTTTCAACTTTTAAATCGAAACTTTTTCAGTTTCATTTTAAATTTCTGTGTCTCATGGATTTTTCTTTAAGATATTTTCCTTTCAGCAGTAATCCTGTAACTGAGGAAACTTTTCTCAGTACTTCCTGATATTAAAATCAACATTTAGTATTTACTATATTGTGTTGACACAACACATTTACCTTAACTGCCCTGTATTTACCAAATGAAAGGCCACTGAAGACTGAGTAGCACACACCTGTGTTAAAAAAATGAAGTAAGGTAATCTGTTGCTAAGAATTCAGTAATATTTAGTTTTTAAGTGAGCTTAATTTGGTCCTTATCTATATTTTAAGCAAGGGTTTTCTATGTAACTTGAAAAAAGCTTTGAGGCTTTTATTTTCCTCTAAGTTAGATAAAATTAATAGAAAACTTTGCAAATTCTTATAGCTGGTACAATTGAGCTTGTATGACTCTGTTGTAATGTATAGGGTAAGTATAGAAAAGAAAGCCACAATGATTTGTTGTTTACATGTACACTGAAGTTTTTTATAGGCAAATTGATACAAAGCTATTGTCATTATCTATAAACGTTTTTCACTGTAAGCCAGTTTTTTCCTAATTGTCAATTTGGATCTAATAGAAGTTGAGTTTGGTTTTCTTTCTTCCTCATAGCTGAAGCTGGTGCTGCCGCCAGGGACTCCGTCCAGCTCTCTGACTGAGAGGCTGCTCAGGCAAAACGCTGAGCTGACAGGCTTTGTCAGCAAACTGAGTGAAGAGAAGAATAATTTGAGGAATGCTGTTATGAAACTGGAGGAAGAACTGAGAAGATACCAGCACAGACAGCCTTCTGCAGACTATGTATGTCCTTGGTGGTGCTGATCTAATGAGTTATATATCAGACATAAAAGCCTAATTTCTTGTCCTAGTCACCAGCTGAGAGTGCTCAGGCTATCTGTCTTTCTTGGCTTTCCTCTACAGAGTACATGGGTGTGAGTTATTCTTGTTCAGTGGTCAGTATGTCTCAACTCACTCTGTTAAGTGTAAAACTTTGTGATTTAATCCAGCTTCTTTTTGTTAACTACTCTTCTATTTTAAATGCTTTGTGCCTTTCCTTTTTATCTCTATCTCATCACCATGATAGATCCAGATAGCCTTCAAGATCATAAAGCTAGTACAATCCAGTTGAAGGGACTTTTTTTGTAGAGAAGCTGTATTTTTCTGGGCTCCTAAAGTCACTGTTTTTGAGGTGTCAGAGTGCAAGGGTGGCCTCAGATCCTGCACTGAATAGTTTTTCTCATTAATTTTATGAGCTCTCCACCAAACCAATGACATGGCATAAGCTTTTCCAAATTATGTCATTGAATTTCGGTTTCCTTTGTCTTCAGTCTTCTAGGCACTCATCAGATGTTGGAGTTAATATTGATACTCTTGTTGCTTCTGAGAAGGAAATTTGGAACAGAGAAAGGCTGTCGCTGCAGAGATCTTTGAAACAAGCTGATGCAGAACTCTCCAAGCTGAGAGCAGAGCTCAGGAGTGAGGCTTTCCTCAGAGAACTGGGATCAGATACTGAAAATGCTCTTTTAAGGGTAAGAGGATAATTTTTTTCCCCAAATACTAACTACAGCTGCTTTAAAATTTTTGATTTGGGCTTATTTTTCATTGTGTTCACTCTGCTTTATTCTGAGTAAAAAGATACTAATTCAGTTTTAAAATTTTCATCCTCAGGTACCTGACTATTATATTTTTTATCCAAGAATGACATGTAAACACCTATGTTGTCCTCTTGTGTGTTCTCTATTTCCTGCTGTTTAGGGGCTGTTATATCCTCAATATATGAAATTGCATTCAACAAGTGTGAGCAGCAGCACAGTCTTGTCCGTGGTACTGAGAAATGAATAATCACAGAAATGCTGTAGAAGTAATGTCAAAAGTCTTGGAACTGTTGTGATTCTTGGAGCTTATGGGGCTTTTTGTCTTTTTCTCTTGTTGCAGAGAATTTATGGCAAATACCTACGAGCAGAGAGCTTTCGGAAAGCTCTCATATATCAGAAAAAATATTTGCTGCTGTTACTAGGAGGATTCCAGGAATGTGAAGAAGCCACACTGGCCCTCATAGCACGGATGGGGGGACAGCCCTCCTACACAGACCTTGAAATCATCACACATCATTCAAAGGGTTTCACTCGATTTCGCTCTGCAGTCAGAGTGTCCATTGCAATTTCAAGGTAACCTGGAGGAAGTTACATTTCAAACAGATGTGACTGTGGTGTTTAATATATACTTTTCTAGCTCTCTAGTAAAATCTAGAAATTGTCATATTCCATCCTGTTCAAATGGTGTATTTTTGGTAGTCATGAATATAGTAGATACTTGTAGGATGACAAGGTGAGCAGAGTGTAGGTAAATTCTGTAATAGGAATAAGCAGTCTGATTGTAGTTGAAAAGTGCTCAGTATCTGATAAATCACAGATGGAGTGTACTGGGTAAAGTCATATTATTAAAAAGCATTATGAGAAATTCTAAAGATTGCACTTATTTACAAAGGTTTTTTCTGCAACCTAATTTCCTTTAGAGATTAAAATCTTACATTATTACATCTTACGTAAGTGTAATATAGATTTAGGAATTAATTTTCTTCATCTAGGTAGTCCTTTGAATTTCACAAGACTAAGGATGAGCAGGAATTGGTGAGGAAGAAAAAGTAAAGTTTATTACTGCATAGTACTGCCATGTTGCTAACAAACCTTCTTCACATAGGTTTAAACCCCCAAGCACTTCTGCTTGCTATTGTTCTGAGCCTTGTGTGTCATCTTCAATAATTCATAATTCAAGGAAGTATTCATGTATCTGTTGTGAGAATTTTACTCACAGTACTCTGCAGTTGCAGTTTTGGGGCTGCAACAGAGCAAAAAGAGAGAGATTTTTAAATACTGGTGCTGTAGCTTGGGTGCCTGAGCCATTTACTGTCCACTTGGACCTATACAGCACCTCTGGAACTGCACAGGTGAAGCTGAAAGCAGGTTTGGACAAAAGATGGTCTTTCTTAGGGATATGCAAAAGGATGTATTGTATTTGATACTCAGATTTTAGATACCCATCTGTTAATTTTGCTTGCTGGTCAAGAAATTTTATTCTTTCTAGAATACAAGAAGCAGATTACTTTTATCAGACTATTTAATTTACCCTGAAGCTGTTTGTTTGTTTTTGGTTTTGTTTTGTTTTTAATTTGAAATGCAGAATGAAGTTCTTGGTTCGTCGATGGCAGAGAGTTACAGGTTCTGGTGGTCTGACTATCAATAGGGATGTCTTTAGCCAGAACACAGGTAAGTCATAGTCCAGTAATGACTAAAAAAATGGTATTTGCAAGTCACACCACTGCTTAATGGAGATGGGTTTTAATTTGTATCATCCTCATCTGGAATGAATGGGGCTGTTCCCTCTTTCTTTTGCTGTATTTGTTTGGATAAACCTATTTCTCAGGTTTTGTGCTCGGCACAGACACTAACCTATTTGCTTTCTCTTCAATTTTGTTTTGCTCCGTTGTGGGTGGGATTTTAAAAAATATGGAAGGTCTCCCTGTGGAGTGTGTTCATGAAAGAAGTTTTAGCTGAGTCATTGGAGTTTTCGTAGGAGATCTGCACCACGGTCTTTTCCTTAGAACAAAAGCTTGCCATTCTTTTGTTACAGGTTTAAGTCTGGGAAAAAACAGTTTTGTGTTTTGTTTTTGTAGTAGTCTAAGGAGAATCAGAAGCTTCTTTATTATTTACTGGCTATTTAGGTCTGCACTAAAACCTTTGCTCAGTCTGAGAGTTTTCTCATTGACGTCAGTGAGGTCATGATTTCACCTCTGCTTTCCCTTGAGGGAGTCTGAAAGTGGTCTACACTTGTTAAATACCATTTTTGTGATATGCAAACAGAAAACTCATATCTGAGACTCCCAGTAAAGTGCAAAAGGTCTTACTTTTTTTTTAGTTTTCAAGACACTGCTTTTTGTATTTCTAATATTCTGTATCTTTTGTATTTCTAGGTAATGAATTACGGCCTGATTCATTTTCTGGTGGCATGGATCTTTATGGAGAGCAGAGGCATTCCTATCGATCCAGGTCAGGCATGGAATCTCCTAGATCTCCTATAAACTTTCAACATAAGTACGTTTGGGTTTTTTAATTATTATTCTCTTTCAGGCACTGTTTAAGTAAGTGAAAGCCTCAGTGTTTGTTACCCTGGTAAGGTTTGTAACCTCTGATGCTGTAAGATTTAATTTTTTTGTAAGACTATGTCAAAAATTACGTCTGAGGCATTCAGTGTGTGATTATTCACCACATGACTGAGGCCAAAGCTGGCACACCCCTGCCAGTGAAACTGGGTATTTTTCATCAAGGGCAATATTTTTATGAGTGCCATCATACTTTGATGAGCTTCTATGAAGTTGTGAGTTCAGATCTTCACTGAATATCAAATTCTAGCCATTTTTGGGTTTCATTTTCATGTAAACCACCTCAGTATTTTTATTGTCTTAGTTTGTCATGACCATAACATTTTACATGGTAAAAACCTTTCATCTATTTTAGCCACTATTGACTTTTACTTATAGAGAGTAATGACAAAAGGCAGAATCCTGTAAAGATGGTGGTGTCCTTGTTGACATAAGCTTCTCAGTAGAAAACCAAACTTCAATCTACCATGGATTCTGCTGCAATCTCACTAGGAATTTGCTGGCCAGTCTTTGTCTCAAAAAAATGCCAGTCTTTGTCTTAAAAATGCAGCAACAAATCCTGTGCAGTAGAAAGAAAAGGCCAGGGGAAAGAATGGTTTCTCTGGCTTGGGCAGTAAGTGGCAGGAAGGTTAAATGGGTTTGATGTGCTGGTTACCACATGGATACACTAAGGGCCATGCAGGCCATAAGGTATCCCTGCCTACGGTATTTTCCTGTTTTGCTGGTATTTTTACTCAAAATTTCCCTTTTTGAAATGGTGTGTGTTGTTCTGCCCTTAGGCTCCACGGGATGCATGCTGATTTAAACCCAGTCTCCTTCGCCTGTCCTCAGCTGCAGAACTACGATCCCGAGAGGGCTCTGACGGATTACATCAATCGTCTGGAGGCGCTGCAGAAGCGGCTCGGCAGCGTGCAGTCAGGTGGGGCTCAGGCACCTCCCCGGCACCCCTGGGCAGCACAGGGCCCACTGCCACATGGGTGCTGGTTCTCTGAGATATGTAACAAACAGCTTCCATTTTATCAGTTTTCAGCCTTAAACAGGAGGCATTTCTGAGCTGTAGGAAAAAGCTCACTTAAGATTGTAAAATTCTTTGAAAAGAGATATAAGCATGCTTTCATTATAGATTTTGAGATTTTGGTAACATTTTACTTCCCTGATTTCTAATAAATGCACAGCAAGGATTCGGTTGGCATTTTGCTAAGAGCTTTAAGTTATATAGAGAAAAATATACCCAGAAAATTGGGACATGGGAGACAAATTTTTTCTCCTACCACTTCGATTACAGAAGTTACAGTTAATTTGTCCCATAGATGATGACAACTTTTGTACTGAAAGAGAACTGCATCAAGGAAATTGTCAGAACACTGGGATTAAATTTATCAAAGTTGAATTTTGAAGTTATTGTGTTTGTCTTCCCCATCATTTGGGAAAGTTTTGTTCTTAAAAGATTTGATCTGTAAAAGTCCCTGTTCTATGATTTCCAATGTAAAATCTTTCATGCTTATTCAGCAGAATGTATGTACTTGTTCCAAGTAATCTCGGTGACAATTCTTCTCCATCTTACAGGTTCGACTTCATACACTCAGTTGCACATGGGTATAAGAAGATAATAATATCCTTCAACATCTCCACCACTGGCAGTGATGCTAACAGATTGCCGTCTGTAAATCTGTGCTCTTTCTGTGCTTTTGTATAATGTGTATATTGTGGGACCAATATGAACACGGCTATACGATTGTATACAGTTCCATCCTGGCACACCCACAGAGACTGGGATTTATGGATGTAGGCACTTTGTGTTTATGAAAAAAAAAAAATCCAAACAAAAAAATCCCCAAACAAAAATCCCCCCAAAAAATCCCCCCAAACCGAAAACAAATGCCCCCTCCGTTAAATTACATGTATATTTGTGGAATGCTAATTTAAATGATTAACTTATGAAGTGTGTATTTATCAAAAGGGTGCGAAGATGAAACTTGTGTATTAATTAAATTGAGCTACATTCAGCAAAGTTTACTTGCACTTTTTCTGGCAAGGCTACTGAAGTTACATTGATTCTCATAATATTTGCTACTGGCAGTGCAGACAGAATATCACTTGTAGAGACCTATTTTTGTAATGGTAGAAGTTTTGAATTTTATGGGTATTTTGTCAAAGTACTGAAATAAACATGACTTCATGCTTCTAACTGTGTTCAAGAACCGCTCGCTTATTCACATGGAACAGGTTGCTCCTGCCTGAGTTCCTCCTGCTTGTCGTGACTGCAGCTTGACTCTACAGATTTCCAAGTGCTGCAATCAGAGAGAGGGACAGGGACAAGCCTGGCTTCTCGAGACCCTGGTCACAACCGACAGGGCTGGGAGTGAAGAACCTGCTCCCTCACCTGCCACGACTGATACAAACACAAGGTTTTGGAACAGTTACACTGAATTTAGACCAGGAAGGACAAGACAAAACCCTGGTTACACTGAGGGAGGCTGAAGGGGGCACAGCCCACTCCAGGAGAGAGTTACAAATTTACTGATGAAACCTTTCCAAAAGAAGTAACAGAGCTGAGCATGGAAAACTTTGCCAAGAGGTTTGTTTACAAATTTAATTCAAAATTCCTGCGAGCCAGAGCTCATTACCATTTATCATCAGCACTCTTGAACCAAACACCATTTAACAATCCTGCATGAGTCAGTACAAACCCAGACAACATTCAGCTATTTCACTTTTTTACACACAAACGTGTTATTTACAAAATTCATGTTGTTGGTATCTTCATATTGTTACTCTTACACTTTACATCAAGCTTCCAGCGATCACCATTTTCAAATTTTTTTAGAGAATTACTTGTTGGTTTTTGAACATAAGCATTTTACCACTACTTCAAGTTAGACAGTTGAATGGCTCATTCTTGAAATTACTTACCTCTGAACATTTTGAACTCTGCCTACCACTTAGCTGTACGGTAACATTTTCTTAAGTCAGCCAAGACCATCACTCTTTTGGAACAGAATCATAAAAGCCAAAGGAAGGGCACCACCAAGTACAGTCCCCTGTTGTGCCTCTTCCTGGATGGGTTTGCTGAAATTGGGTACAGAGGCAAGGTAGGCAGCTTTGCCCCTTGGTTATCTGGGGAAAGTAATCTTCAATTATTTTTCAAAAGGAAAGAGTTCCACTTGTAGAAATTACTTTTTTCTTCATTAAAGATCTTGCATGCACCTTAAAAATGTTACATCAATAGAAAAGACACTTTTGATTTAAAAATGCAATGAGAAAATTGTAGAACAAGCAGTTATACAGAGCAGCAGTAAATAGTGTGGGCAAACAAAATAGATGAAAAACTTTGACACTTGGTAGACTACTGTTGCTTTCCTAACAGTAATGCATCCATCAGCTTCCATCTGCCACTTATTCTGTCACAATTTTATTCAGAAGTCTGTTAGTTCACACAACTTTAAAAAGTAAGGTTTTTAGCACCAGTTTACAGTGACCGCCTCTTGTATCTGATAACAGGGTTGTTAGGTGTGTGTATCATTGTTGTATAATTTATAGTTGGAAAATAGTCATTGATGAGATCAAATTCATACAAACGAAGCAAGGTAGACCAAATAGTCTTAATCTGAACATAAGCGAAGTTTTCTCCAATGCAGCGATGACGGCCTAGAACGAAAGCCATAAAATGCAGTTAGAATATTTGACTGGATCACCTTTGACAACCAGCTGACTTCAGAAGTTTTATGCAGACAGTAGATGCCCCTTTCTCAACAATCTGAGGCTCTGATGTTTCATACACCCCATTGTATAGTTCCACCCAAGTCATCACTGCATAAAACAGACGAGTAAGTGGAATGAGGTTGTGCTGTTCTGTCCCCACTAGAAAGCATTAATTTATGTATCAGGAAAGAAGCATTTGCAACACTGAGAAATGAGAGCAGCTCTAACTCCATCATGGCAATATTTGCAAACTGTTCTGGAAGTTCAGACTCTGAAGACTTTTTTTCTGCCTTCAACTGAACTTGTATTACCAGGTTTGTCTTTGGAAAAGATGTGAGTCAAGCATCACTCACACTAACCTAAAGGTGTTTTGATAACTGCTGTGAGAGATATATACAGCTATGACTAATGCAGAACTATTTACTTAATTCTTTTAACAGCACTTTCACAGCAATAAAACTTTCAGACTTTTCAGAAAGAGAAAAGAAAAAAATCTATCCTCAGATGCTGCAGTGTGGAGAGGTGCTGAAGGAGATGGCTGGTGTGAGCACAACCTCACACAAGGTGCTGCATTCTCTTACTCACCAGCACCAAATGGAATGTATGCAAACTTCTCTCCAGCTGCTGGGTTATCTTGGAGGTATCTGTCAGGCTTGAAATCCAGAGCATCATTCCAGGAGTCTCTGAGTCTGTGGTTAACAGTGGGAGACACACACACTTGATGGCCAGGGGGAATATTGTATCCAGCAATAGTCTACAAGAGAAGAGACAAGACCTCACACATGACAAAATGTCTCCGTTTTCCTTTTTAAAGTGTTACCCGAAGTGTTACATCATGAGGCTTAAATTTCAAGAGATTTTGGCCAAGTACATTTAAAATTATTGCAACCTAACACTTCCTCTCATACTTGTACGGGACATAGTGCTCAAGTAGTTTCAGGAACTTTCCAGGTGTTTTAGGCTGGCAATTCTACAGAAGGTTTAAAAAAAAAGGAAGAATGAAATTAAAATTTATTGAAAACCTTTGACATTGACAACATTGTTAAAAAAATATTTGAATTTTTTGACATGGTACCATATTTGTATAAACAGCAAGTTTTCTTTCAGATTTACCTAGCTTGTATTAAATGCATGCCAAATTTTTCTATGACAGCAACTAAAAAACACCTGGCAAACAAAAAATGGTGGCACCGAACTAAGCTCAAATAAGACTGCTAGCTACAAGAAAGGGTCAGTTTTGCTGAAGAAAACTGCACGTGGCTGTTGCTAGATCCCACAGCTGCTCTTCTCCAGGCAGAACAATCCCTGTTCCCTCAGCCTCTGACCACCAGTGCTGCAGCCCCCTCCCAGCTGGGTGGCCCTCTGCTTGTTTCACTTCATCAATCTCTTGCTTGCTGGGGGCTGCAGGGGTCTGAAACTTCACACAATTCCACAGGAAGGTAAAAAATACCTCCATGTTCAAGGTATTAATTGCTTTCCTAACTCAACGCTGGCTATACTACCACTGACAGAACTGCAGAATGCCATCAGCTTTCCTCCCTGCCAGCAAACACAGCTCACTTGTGTTTCCTTCTGCCAGCTGAGACACCTCTGACCTGGCCTGTGATGTTGCAGTGAAATTAGCTCCAAAAAGTATCCTCACCTGAGGAGTTCTGGCCATTCTCATCATGGTCATTATAGGAGGTCTAAGCCTTAAAGTTTCTTTTAGACAGCGATCCAGTAAACTGAGATCCTTGAGCTGAAAATACAGAGAAAATGATGCATCAAAATATAGCCAAGTTTATTCAACACAAACAAAACACTATTTTATACCATTTAAAAACATAAAAAAATCAGAGTAACCAGCTTATATTTACATGTACTTTATTACCTACACTGATTATTTCTTTTCCATTTGATTCAATTAAGAAGGAAAAAATCACTGACCAGTGCCATCAAATACAACTACTGTCTTAGTGATCTGTCCCTTACGTATTTTCTGTTGTCTAATTAAAGAACAAGGTCACCCTGCATTGCTTTCCTCTGTGGAAATATGAGGATCTTCCTCTGCTACAGAGCTATCATTTATTAAATAAACATAGGAATTGCAATTTCCCTAATGAACACTGATTAAAAAAACACTATCGAGCTTAAAATTTACTTGGACAGGAAGAGAAGAGGAAATGTACTGGCAAACAGCGTTATCACAGAATGACTGTGCCGATTACTATTTTAACACAAAAGCATGAAACTGTATTTCATGTTCAATGAGCTTTAATTTTTCTTTTTTTTGATAACCATCTAAAAGTATAAAAATTCCCCTCAGGGCTAATGTAACATAGAAACAAACCTGGTCATAAGTTAAGGGTGGCAAGTCATCCCCACACACTGCTTTCTGCTCTGCATAGCACTGTTCCTGTATGGCTTTGTCCCTGGCGAGGAAGAAGCCGAGCCAGGCGCTGGTGGTGGAGGACGTGTGCTGCCCTGCCAGCAGCAGCCCAATCAGCATTCCCGCAATTTCATCGTCCGTCAACGCGCGGCCGTCCCTGCGTCCAAGGGAACCAAGTTGGAGCTTTGTTTGCTCACGTTTCACTAGCACTGCTATTTATACAGTAGCATTTACAGTGTCTTCTAATGTACTCCTTACTCCTTCTACTCTTTGCCTACCCTAAACAAAGAGGCAAAAGATCTAAGGATAAGGAGAAGGAAGAACAGAGGGAGAGAGACTCTTTAGGAGCCTTTAAGAAAATCATTCCTCAACAGCCAGCAAAGAGAAAGGAAGCAACCTCATGACCACCAATGAAAATCTCAGAAATCTGAATAACCACTGACAACTGAAGTTTTAAACCTGTTTTTAAGAATACAACTAGGACAAATTGCATGCAACAAAACCAATTCAGAACATGAGACAGTGTTTCTTGGGTTTTGGTAGATAGTTCTAACTAAAGAACTCAAAGCTAAAGTAAATCTTCAAATAAGTCTTTAAACTCTTGACTTACTTGTATGAAGCATCAAGTAGAGTTTGGAGCATGTCATCCTCCTTTTCCTCAGACTTTCGGCGTTTCTGGATAACCTTGTAGAAAATATTCTTTATCTCTCTGTGTGCTCGATCTCGTCGTCTGCGATTCAGAACACTTCCATTAGCAACTTTACACAACATAACACAAAATGCTTATGAGGATTTATCAGGATGTCTAGAATAGCTTACAAAGAAGAAGTGGTTGTGATGGGGGGCAACCAGTCCCCACCACTAAACAACAATGTTTAGATAAAATGCTTAAGTGGCTTCCTCTGTTATGCTGATACCTGAAGCTGGGCAGAGGCAGCCAGCCTGGCAGCAGCCAGGCAGCGTGAGTGAAACCCCCATCCAGGTCGGCGTACAGCTGAGCCACCTTCTCATCCAGCAAGCCTCGGATTTCCTTCCCGTGTAAGCAATGACTTGCCGTCAAAATGATCAGTTCTGAAAGGGCTTCAAACAGGTCTGGGGAAAGATTTGAAAAACATTACTGAAATGTGTCTTATCAGATGTCTCTTTGAACAACTTTTTAATTAATTAATTACCTTTTTTCTAAGGTATTTTGTTCTAGAAATTATTCTAGCAGAGTTAGTAATTCTTCCAAAGCAAGCCATGCATCAGAAGCTCAATCCTTAATAAATACAAGTGAAGTCAAACAAAGATTTAACCCTGAAATCCAAATCTGTAGGAAACCAGTAAATGTTGCTGCTCACTGAATTATTTTTATATAGTAGGACTTAGACACTTAAATATAAATTTATATATTACCATATTATTAATTATATTTACATATAAATCATATACATTCAAAATAATTCAATATATTAAAATGTGACATGTATTATATAATTTTTATGCATTTAAATATAAGTATGTATGTTTAAATAGTATTTGACGCAATTATGCAACCGTGAGCTTGCAACGATGGATGGGCAAGTTGGGAACGAGGGAAAAAATTTCACTTTGGTCACTAACATAACCATATCAGCTTCAAAGATGCAGTTTTTCACTGTAGAAACTCCCAGAGCCAAGATCTTCAGCACAGGCTCTCTAAGAAGTCAGAGCAGCAGCTTTTCCCAGGGACTAGGAAGCGGTTACACTGAGCTGACTGATACCATCCAGAACAAGTACAACAGGTGCACTATGAGCTGACTAGGAAAGCAAAACTAAAATAGTCCTTCATTCCTTTCAGTGATTTTCTGAGCAGCTTTATTCTCAAATAGTCTTACATTTGATTTTTTAAAATCTGTATTTTCTTTCTTCTGATGTTCAGTACACTTTTACCTACATCATTTTTAATTTCTTTTATATTGCAGTACATCTTTTACAAAAATATCCTGCACTGGCCTTAAGTACTTCCCAGAAAACTGGTGCAAAAATGCATTTGATCCTGCTTACTTTTCTCTCCACATTCTCCCCATGCTTTGAAATACTCCTTTGTTTCTTCTTCAATCACAGATACATGCTGTCTAAACTGGGCAATGTTTAGCCCAGTTTTGAGCATCTTCTTCTGTTCCAAAAATATCTAAAAGAACCAAGACAGAATAAGCAATCAGTACAAGAATCATCATATTAATGTGATTAAAACTTACTAAAATTTGTACTATAAGAACATCCTATGCAGGGTATAGCAGATACTCAGTTTTAACTAATAGGTAATACTCTGTTTTTCATCTTCTTTCTCTTTCAAGCAATAGTTCAGAAACATTCAAGTAAAATAATAGCTCAAATGAGCTACAGTTCTCTCTTTTTGCAGTATCAAACAACAAAAATTATTTTAGTATCTTCATTAAGCTTTATCCCTGAAGATACAAGATGCATGCAAAGTTGATGCATGCAAGGTTGAACATCAAAGGGAATGCCCTTTATATATGTAATCACAGCCCCATCTTTGCAAAGTCTGGATTTAGCCTATGTCCCCTGATACGTGTCCTCCTCACTTTTTCTCCCTCTCCTGTGTTCTCTCAGGCAGAAGGACCCTGGACTAGAGATGACCCTTTCTTTTACAGAGCCCTCTGATCTCATTGCCCAGGAAGTCAGATACAGAAACAGGAGGCAAACTGCTTCCTAGGACAGTAGTGAGTTTCACACCCTTCTCACCTCATCCTCTTTTTCTATGTACAGATTCATGGCTAACAAACCTACTGGTGAAAAGCCCTTCGTTAGATGAGAACTGTTCAATGCATTGACAGGACATTGACTCAGAAGATTATTAATTTAATTTTTAAGCCCTAATTATGAATGAGGCAACTGCCCTATAGCTCTGCACTGTACCATGAGTAATACACCAAAAACTGTCTTCCCACCAAGGGCTCTGCATGTACCATACAGAACAGAAGGCATTAAAGGAAAAGCTACTTCCTAGAAGCTTCTGTTTTGAGAATGCAGTGAGGACCCCAGCAGCCTGTCAGAGGGCACACATGCCACAAAGCAAAGAGACAAGCACGTTTTCCCTTGCAGCATGCTAACCAGTCTGCAGCTTGATGGAGACAGGAATGGCACATAGGAGTGCCATTGGACACATCCTCTGCAATTTCAGCTCCTCTCAACAAAAAACTATCAGCAAGAGGCTTGGAGGGAGGAGAGAGTGAGTGAATATTAGTTCATATATTGACTATAGATATTAACAATTACCAGAATCACTGCTAACTTATAAGCAAGTTACTAATTTTGAAGAACAAGGGGTGGTTCTTCCAAACACATGACTGAAAGTCACAGAATTAAGAGATACTTAGCAGCTTAAGCAGAGAAAAGGGTTCTCAAAAGAAATTTCAGGATGACCCATCAATTGTAGAATGCCAACAAAATTTTCCATTGCTCCCTAAATGGCTTCCCATTAGATGTCTGAAATGAAATTGTGGTGCTGACACTTTGCAAAAAAACCAGCTTATGTCTAACAGAATGTATTCTGGCCACAACTGGCTGTGCTACCTCTTCATAGAGGGAAACTCGTGATAATCAGTGTCAGACATAATTTAAATGTCAACAACAAACTCCCTGCATCTCCTCGCTGTGGAAAAGGAGTCGTTTTCGTGGGAAAAGAAAGGAATTTTCTGAGGAATCTGCAGAGATAATAAGAAAGAAGTCCTTCTAGTATCAAAGGTATGAATTAAGTAGACGTATCCACAGACACCCAAGGCTTACTGAGTAATAGGATTCATCTCTTGACTAAAGCAGAGCTCAAGTGCACTCTAGGGAAAAAGAAAACCTAGGGTAACTCTAGAAAACTACCTACTTTCAGAAAAAAGCAAAAAAACCCTGTATATAGTGGGCTAATCAGTTAGGCCTTAATCGTCCCTATGTGCCTGAAGTACATGGTGGTAAGAAATGCCCATTTCCAAGGAGCTTGCAGAAAATTCTATAAAACTAATGGATGAGATTAAATCACATCAAAGAACTAGCTCTTGCATGAAGACAGACATTCAAATCCATCCAAAAACTGAAGAATATGAAAGCAGAAGTCAAACCATGTGTAACAACTGGGCAAACTTTCACGGAATAAGGACAAACCATGACCTTTAAGTTTCAAGCAGACATCCCATGACAGTCAGAATCCACAAAACAAGCACAGCACAGTGAAAAACTGGCCAGCTTAGCAGTCTGATTCACAGATACTCTTCTGAAACAAGTATATACCAGAGAAGAACATGAGATATATTGCAGAGAATCACGCATCCTCCACACTCCAGCAGCTGCAAAAGTGATTCACAACTCCATCCTTGACTTTTTGAAGAAGGCCTCTGACTATCTGAATTGGTAGAAACAAATCCGTCAGAATGGCCCCACTCATGGAAGAGATCTCCTAGGACACAACAAATTATTTCCTACTTGTTATCCAGGCTGCAGTCCTGCTGGTTCTCACAGGGATGAGGAGCTATGCCAATCCATCAAGTGGCAAAGAACCTACCACCCAACTAACCAATTCTCTCTCAGACTATCCACAATTTAGTATTTCCTGACAAAGGAGGAGACAACCAACTTCTCCTTTACTTATTTAGAAAGTAGCAAGCTGAAGGTAGTTAGCTGTGTATGAGATTTCCAAAAGAACAGGGTAAACAACATACTTATTCTGTGGATCATGGCAAAATGCCAAGGTGGAGGCAAAGAGAGTAGTGATTACGGCCTCTAATCTACATCATTAATAGGACAACAATCACAGCACGTAGGCAGGGATAAATGAAGAGGCATGCTAAGGAGGAAAATAAATTGATGGTCACAGAAATTAGTCAAATGACTGGCACTGATACTAAAAAAATGAGGCCAAAACTGGAAATCCAAAAATAAAGTATATCACAGTGCTGTTTCTTCCACCCAACTACTCTGCTATACAACATGCACTGAACACAGAGTGCCAGGGGAGCAAGTGAGGCCACAGAAAAGTTGACTTCTGCAGTTTGAAAGTCTGACATGACAGACCACCCTCAGAAACAAGAAAGCAGCCAATGCTTAGCTCAGATACAATGCCACATGACACAGCCCCCATGCTCCCATGCAGACTGTATTCTGCAAACATACATAGAACGATTCCTGTCTGAGCAAAACAAACCTTGTGGTTCAAACTCTTAAATTATTACTCCCATGTCTAGATTTGGCATGGCATAAATATAAATTTACCACTCTAAGGGCTTTTTCAGAAGAAAGACCTGAAATTGCTTGGAAGGGAAAAGTGAGCTGCAGGCAGTGGCATGCTGCAAGGTAAGAAAACAGTGACTCACTAGTTTTTCCTCTATGGTGAGATTAGATGGTTTCAAGAAGAAAAGATAACATCCAGAGTGACAAATGGCCAGGTGGTAAAGAAAGCAACCTGAACATACTCAGTCTTGATTATGCAAATGAGACTATTTACCTACTGCAATATGCCACAGTTTGTATGAACACAACCCCCCCCCCACAGAGCCAAGAAGAGCTCAGGCTGCCTACTCAGCACTGGCACTGCACTGCTCTTCTACTCATCTGGTATTTGAAATACAAACCGCATTGGGGACGTCGTAGGCAACTCCCCTGCCGAAGACCGGCGTGGTTAACCGCGAGTACACATCCTCTGCGTTCAAATCTTCGTTTTTACTGTTGAAGAGGAGAGCAGCAGCATCGCTACCCAGCAAGTATGTGAATGTCTTGCCAACCATAGTGAAGCTGAACACAGGTCCATACTAAGAGAGAGAATAAACAAAAAAAAAAATTTCTTTGAAATCAGACCAAAAATCATTAAATCTGTCTCATACAGTCTTTCATAAATTACTTTTTCTCCTAAGAAGTATCCAGATATTCAATAAAGATAAATATTTTAAACCACATTAAAATTCGTTCTCAATGTACATACTAGTGACATCTAATGTTATAACGAACACATGTTAAATGGTTTTAAAATGTGCATGTTATTTTAGAAAACATTAATAAAAGATCAATCACACTAAAAAAGCTAGCGGAGAGATTGCAGCACATATTGACCCCAGTAATCTACAAACACTGCCTCAAAAAATTCTGGATTTATTGAGTTATGCATAGACAATTAGGGGCAACTAAGATTTTGAAGTTTAGAAGTCATCTCCAGGAGACCTTCAGGCAGCAGATTTGGTCTTCTCTAAGACAACCAAGCTAAGGTTTAAGGTTTATTACTCTATATACTCTATTATAACTCTAGATAGTTTTAGACAACGTGAAACAGCTTGGTAAATCTAATTTAATTGGAATTAAGGCTCCACTGACTTAGTTAACTTCTTCTAGGCTGTTACAGTATAAAAACTACTGAGGTTTTATACAACAGCTCTTTTAACACCAGAGAGGCCTTAAAATTCATCAAGTTGCCCACAGAGGTGGTCAGCTACATTCCGACCTGGTCATAGATTGGTAAAGGGAGTAATTACAAGTTACCAATTACAGCAAGAAATTTCATGCAAATGGCTTTTTAATTAACTTGTGATTCAGCTATGAGAATTACCCAAATGTACAAGCATATTTGTGACATGTGAATCACAAGAGCTCAGAAAACACTACTGCTACATAAAGAGATCTGGAGATCCCAGAGCCTACTGTGCACACTCCATTCCATATTTGAGGTGGTAAATGAGAATGAATGATTTTAAACAGGCCCAAGACAGAGAACTTAACAGATACACAAAAATATTATTGTATATGCTCAGCCAGTCGTGTGGGTAAACATACCTTGTCATAAGCATTTTCCAAAAATTCAATGGGACTTTTTCCAAATGCAATTGCATGACCAAGAAAAGGGATGCCTGATGAAATAAAAGGTGGGTAGTTCTGTAGAGGAAAGAGAAAAATAAGCACTGAATTTTCTTCAGAGATTATCACAGACTCATGAACTAATAGAATACCCTGAGCTGGAAGGGACCCACAGGGATCCAACTCCTGGCCCTGCACAGGACCATCCTCAAGGCTGACAGCACGTGCCTGACAGAGTTGTCCAAAAGCTTCTTGAACTCTGCCAGGCTTGGTGCTCTGACCACTTTCCTGGCATGTGCCAGTGCCCAAAAGTAATAAAATCATGTCCACTTACATAAAAACTAACCACAGGGGAAGTTTTACATATATTAAACTCTTCTGTGAAAAGGCCAACTTTAAAAAAATATTCAGTTGTTCAGATAGAACTACATTTAAAAGCAGCAAAGATTAAAATAAAGTAAATATAGTTACTTCCCATGCTGCCTCTCAATGTGAAGCATAAAGATACTTGCAAACGAGAAGGCAGCCAGAAACGTAACAGTGCTGGAGGATTTGTTAAACAGCCCCTCAAAAGCAACTGAAGGTTGTTTTTCTTAGCACCGTGTTTCCTGCATTAGCGGCACCTTCTCTTAAGCTCCGTCGATGAAACACTACCGGGAACGCCCGTGGGCTCCGCAAGCCCGGAGAGCCTCTGCCCCCCGCGGTACCAACCAGCCCGGTGAGGGCCGAGCCGGCCGGCTGCGCCACAAGCGCCCACGGGGAGCCCGCTGGACACGCCGCTCGCCCTCCCTGCGGAGCCCGCTCCCTCAGCCCGGGCTTTCAGCGCCGCCGCCCCGCGCTCCCGAGGCTGTCCGAGGCTGCTTCCCCGGCCCGCGGGCACCGTCCCTGCGCGGGACAGCGGCGGAGCCCGCCGGGCGCCGCCCGCAGCGCTCACCTTCTGGTCGGAGCCGAGGTGTCGCCGGTAGCCCAGCTGGAACAGGTAGCCGAGGCTGAGCGCGAAGGCGGAGGCGGCCAGCACCAGGGACAGGGGGTTGCCGACGGCCACCCGCTCCAGCAGGGACCCGCCGACCTCCATGAGGTTCAACATCTTCTCGGCGCCCGCCGCCATCCGCCGTGGCTCCGCGGGGCGGGGCAGGGCAGGGCGGCGCGGGTGGGCCGGGCAGGTCCGAGCCCGTGCGGCGGCTCCCGGCGCTGGGCTGATCTCTGCCCATGTGACGATTGCCGGCGCCGCAGCCAACCCGCGGCCGCGCCTCGCGGGGTGACGGCATCGGCCGGGCTGCGGCTCGCGCCATTGGCGGGCGGCGCGCGGGGGCTGGGCCCGGCCGCCTCAGGGCTCGGCCGCCTCAGGGCTCGCTCGGCCCCGCGGCTCGGTGCCCGGGTGTTTGGAATGCTGGGTGTCCTGGAGCACCCGGACAGGACGGTTCTCCTCCGGGAAATGAGGCTTATGATGATGAACCGTCCCTCGGGCATCACTGCCGGCGTCCCCGCTGACAGCCCGGGGCGCTGGTGTGTGAGGCTGCACAGCGCGCGGAGAACGGGGCCAGCTTATTTGTGCTTAATTCCGGATGCTCCAAATGTTTAATGTCAGAAAATCCGGGTATTGTTTTTGAAATGAGTTTACACTAAGATCTAAAGGTTTAAGATCAAATCGTGCACAAAGCCGCATTTGGAAACAGAGAGCTCATCGCAGCCGAGGTCAGCTTGTTGTCCACATACAATTTTTTAATTCAACAGGAATGTATCTCAATGCATTTCCAGAAAATTCTGGTTTGGGTGGGTCTTTTAAAGGCAGTATTTGTTCATCCAGTGAGTCCAGTCAGTTTCCAAAGTTTAAATGTGTAAATCTGGGAATACTAGCAGGAAGCCGAGTGGATCATTGCATACAATGAGACATTTCAACGGTTGCAAAGATTATCTGTAATGCTTTTAAATAAATTTTTGCAAAGTTCAGAAACCTAAATTCTCATAAATTCCATACTTCATCTGAAATAAATTATTTGTTGTCATCAGTTCTGAGTACTTTTCGTTTTGTCAACTGGAAAAGGTGCACAGGCAAAAGCCTAAGCTTGTTACTGAATGGATATTCTTGTAGTTTTTTTAAATGTGTAATATCCTGTGGTAAACCCTGTATCAAGGTCTCACATTGAGACTGCTGAGTATTACCAGATGAGTGGAGGTAGCAGAGAAGGCTTGTGAATGCTGAGATGTGCACGGAATCAATGTTGAGTGCCTCCAAACTTCATGTCAGCTATGGCATCTAATAAAGTTTTCAATTTGTTGCCTGCAAGCTCTGAAGTTTCAACACTTTTCAGTGCCAAAGGAAATTAATCAGTGCTGTAGTAATTGAGAAAGATTTCCTTCGTATTTACAAGCCTTGACATTTCTTTCAGGGGACATGAGAGCTGTCACTGGTTGTTACTGACATTCTGCTCTGTCAATTTGTGAAACAAGGCATTTTTGGCAGAACAGTGTCAGTCCATTTCTTCCAAAGGAGAGGATTTCCAAATTAATCACCTATACATGAATGGTTTTATTTAATTTTTATGCAAATACTAATTATATTAAAATGTATCTAGCATAGTAATTTAGTACATTATTTTTATACCTTTACCCTATAGTAATAACAATCAAGGTAAAGCAGAGCTTTTGCAAACCATGTATGTTGCTTCTGTTGAACGTGTATTTCTTTTTTCAGTCAACAGCCCAGCGTTAACTGCATCCAGCTGTAAGCTGACCATGGTTGGGAAACCCCCACCTGCCTGGAGCCATTGTTCCCTGCACCAAGCAGCAGCAGGACATCGCCCAGGACCAAGGCTTCCCTCTTGAACAAGCTGCTCACTGCGGTCAGGGGGTCAGTTATTCCATGTGGTAAAATCATGCCTGTTTTTCAGCTTTAAGTTTTCAGTTGCTCTTTTGCCTTACAGGGCCTACCTGAGTGTTCTACTCAAATCTTTGCTTTTGGCAGCTGTACAGGTTCTTGCTTTTTCAGAAAGTGCTTGTCAGATGGACTATAGGTGATGAGCTGGGCATCTCATGTTTACAAAGGCACACATGTCAGCTTTGCCCATCTTGCTGCTCATTTTCATTGGTTTTTTGTTTGGTAGTGGTATGAGGGTTGTTACTAATGGTCTGTCTCAGTGGTGTTGGATTTTCTCTCTGCTCCCATTTTTTATTTCCCTGCTTCCAGATGAAAGGAGAGCACACACCTGCCTTGCCCCTTCAGGGCAGCACGAGCTCCTAAGTACCCAGGTGCCAGAAGCCTCTGGGACTGCAGAGTTGGGCTCTTGCTGCTCGGTGGCTCCACTGACCTGCAACATCTGCAAACCCTGCCTTGCCACAATGAACAGTTTCCAAGGTGCACTACCTTAATTTAGAGTCATCATGGGACTCTCCCTCTGGTCCTCTCTGATGCTCTTCTTACATACATTAGAAAGAGGAGCCTGTTACAAACTACTGCTCTTTGGTAATAACACCTGCTTGGTGTAAACAGTTGATGGCACCTTCATGCTGGCTACAAAAATAGAAACACCAAATATGACTTGTTGCAAACAATTTATTAGGCAGTAATAAATAAGAATTCAGCAGAAAGGACTATACAGCAATAAGGCATATTGACAGTATAGTTATATAGGCAACTGACACACCTTTCTAACCTTTTCCTCTAGTTTTCTAAGAAAGTGCTATGTAGAGAAATGTATTTCTGATACCAGTGCCAAGTGATAACAGGGATGCATGATGAAGGACCTGACTGTTGCATTATCTACCTTAAATAAAGCATAACAATCCATTAAAATTTACTGCTATTTAGGCTTGTGACGTTTAAGTAGAAAAGTACAGCTTGCTAAGAAGAATACAAAATACAAGTCTCCTGTTCATGTTTTTAACAGCTTACTACTTTAATTTCTTAAACTGCAGTTACTAGTAAGGTATGAGTAAAGTTACTATACAACAGCACAGTTCTTCACATTCATTGTAGCTTTTATTTGAAAACTTAGAGGCAAGTGCTAATTTTTATTTTTTATAAAAGCTTTTTTTTTACAAAATATTGCACACTGTTTTAGCATGCAGTTTACACGGAAGAAATAGTCAAGTGCACTTAAAACCCTGAAATACAACCAGAAACTTCAAAGATTTGTGTTACAGATTCTATTTTAATGTACAAGGATATGTTTCAGACTGCATAGAATCCCACCTTACACTTGGGACGCAACTTGTTGAGCCCCAACCCTGACTCTAGAAAGAGCAGGCAGAATGCTTACAAACTGTATCTAACTTCCTTATCATCTTCATTCCTGCATCCTGCACTGCTTTTAGCCTGAAGAAACTGAATTAATCAGAATTTAAGAGAAATAACTTAGTACCTCCAGTATGAGCTTTTGTTACTGCATATGTGTTGCAATCCAGGGTAGGATTTATAAAACTTTCTGAAGTCCTCTGAGTAAGGTTCATCTGTAAATCCCTGTCTCCCTCTCCTCCATACATACATTTTATATTGCACAGCAAAAGTAAAAATCCATTTTACAAAACAAGCATGCTAAACATTCAATATGGCTTCTGAATTATTTTAAATATTTCCCTTTTGGCATCCTCATGCAGTATTTTAGAATAAATATGAATACAAAGTATGAGAAAGTTAAGAGTAAAAATAAAGCGAGCTAAAATGTTTGTCAGAAACCAAATAATAAACAGGAGCTTATCAAAAGTAGTTGCTCAAAGGTCTAACCGGTCTTTCAAGCATATTTACCAATAGTATCTTAAAAATACAGGGTGTCTACAAAATACTGCAACATACACCACCACCTCCTTGATGTTCCACACAATGACACGAAAGGTGAAAGCTTAACTGAGACTTGCTTAATGGCACTGGTAGTCCCATATTTCTCTGGGAACAACAGCTTTCCTGGATTCATGCTCGTCAAACTTGGTAAACCATTTATATTTTATCAGCTTTATTGGTTAAGCTCAAGCCCTACAATAGTTAATATATGAAACACAAAAATATTTATAAAAATAATAGATATGTTGTATAGTTTTTTTAAAAAAATAAACCATGCAGCTTCTGTACAAAGTTAAAAAAACTGTACAAATTGACTTTTCTGTTGTGTAAAATTCATGTACATGGAAGTCCTGCTACGAGGAGGAACAAGTTGTTTTTTGCTCAGCCATCAGATGCCATCTCGTAACTACTGTTCATTTCCATCACTCGTTTCTTTCAGTTGGCATTAGCTGACCATTTAATTTCATCAGGAGTTTTACAACGAGTCCTGCCTATGTAAAGGGATGCAAATAAATTCTATCAGCATTTCAGAACTATGACAATCAAGTACATGACAGAAGCAATTCTCAGCTTTATCCAATCTCAAACTCCATTACTTTTGACCACAAAGTTACTGGCTCCACCTCTCTGAATCTCATTATATTTGGAATTAATCTAAGAGAATGAGGGATTGGGCATATGCAAGAAACAGTTTCAATTAAACAAAAGGTTTATCCTAATGATTATAGATGCATTTTATGTATTTTGAATTCTGAAGGCTTCATATGCTAAGAAAACAAGCAAACATTCTGAAATGTTAATAATAAAGTTTTAAAATTATTTGGGAGGGGGCTTGGCTCAGGCTGCTTTTATACTCTGCAGGGGTGGTCAATCTCAAGAGAAAAGAGGCTTGTGTATCTAATTTAGGAAAAAAATAATTGAACATAAAGGATGTAAAATAATAGTGCTTACCTGTTTGGTATGCACAATAAAGCTCATTTTGTTTTCCAGACTGTGGATTTGAAAACACGTATCTCCATCTCCCAACTGCCACATGAAGCAACCGTACTTTAGGCTGAGGAGTAAAGCCTATGATCAAATGTAGGAAACTGTCACTCAGAAAATATCCTTCATACTTGCAAACTGAACTTCCCTTCATTCACAAACACAGAATTCAGACTTAAACCACTACGTGCCACAACGCAGTTGTAGTTCATAAAGTAGTAAAGTGCAAAAATACAACACTTTGTTAGTCACTTATAAAGACCTTAAAATCTTGGAAATTTTCAGTCAAGTTTAACTGAACAGTTGGATGGGAAATTACTTCTAGTACAAAGATTTTAAGAGAAGAGAATTAATTTTTATAGTTATAACTGGCAGTTCACTTAAGCTGACCTTAGTTTCCATGTTGAGGAGGTGCAGCCCTTTTACATTTACTCCTACGTACACTTTGATGACTTTATGGCTACTTGAACTTGCTTTGGTGAATATCTGTCCTGTGAAAAAAGCTGCTCCATAAGTAGGAATTTCCCAGCAATTCTGCAAGAACATGCGCTGAAGGTGATGCATCTCCTTACTGACACCTTCACTGGTGCTGAGATTCTAAAAGTAAAGAAACAATGGCAATCAACAAGTCCTTCCAAACAGTTGTGATTATTTGAAGAAAATCCACTGTTCACTGCAATCCCTACTAAATGCATATTTCCAAAGTGCCTTCCCATCAATCATCTTCCTACAGCTAAATTAAACCTTAGAGCCATGGAAAGGCTAGAAGAGACTGAGGCAAAACCCAGATACCTATATGAGCCTTGGAAATCTGAGCACACACACAGCCTCTGAAGGGCCCCACAGCTTTGCCTCTCTCAGAAGTAATTGGGACTTTGCATCAGCAGCTATGCACCCATCTGACACCAAATGCATCACAATCCTTAAAATTAAGTATTCTTCCTCCTTTTAAGGGGTCCAATTCAGTGAGACATGGTAACATGAGCAAGTACCTCCTTCCAAAAACATGGATTGTTTTTTCTTTTCTAAGCAAAAGAGAGGTGCAGATCTCTTTTCATTACTGGAGCCTTCATTCAGAATGAGACAGGCTTCTGTTCCTTCCTCTTCAGTAGAGTGCAGCAGTCAGAACAAACTATCGCTGGAGTGCTCTTCAAACCAGAATGATAACAACCACTCTAACAAATAAAAAATTGGTTGGGCCGTGGACAAGGTCAGAAGGCACAGACACGAGGGAGAACACAAATCTTCAACAGTAAGGGGGCCATGACTGTGGGTGTGGTACACAGGATCACCCTCTCCTGACCCATACCCTGCCTTACAGCTTACCTGAATTCTACACAGCCATTTCTAAAATGTAAAATCTTCAGAACAAAAGATTGCAACTTCTTTCCCCTTCCCCCCATACCCCACACCCCAAAATAATGTCCCAAAAGCAGAAGTCAAGAAAGCTATGCTCATTCTTACACATAATTCGATGACAGAATAGACAACTTTGCTACACCATAGTCTTAGACCACCATCACCCCCTCCTTCATCTCTATTAGAAAGAATAGGAATGATCTGCTAATTTCTGACAAAAATGGTGTGGGCACCAAAAGAAAGTTTATGACTGGGTAATGTCATCTCAAAGAGAGGCAAGGTTTGAAAACATTCCCTAGGTGCCTCTGCAGTGCTTCCTGGCAGCTACCGTTAGTGATGCACACCAGCAGGAGTCGTCTTTCTGACACACCTCACTTTTTCCACAATTACTAGTGAAGACCACAAATTTAATCTGATCTCATCTGGGACCCACAGCCCTCAGTTAGACGCATTTTTACACAAGCAGCCCAAGTAAAAAAAAATTAAAATTTTTGCTCAATTAACTGCTCTTATCAAAGGAGTTTGTGTGTGTGTATGTGTGTGTGTGCACATGCACATCAGCAGCACTACCAGATCCCTAATACAAGTTACACTGACAAAAAGGACTTGGGGGATCTATTGCTACAAGCAGACATAGAAATTGAAATCAGAGATTTTTTCACACCTATGCCTGAATTCGAAGTGTGCCCAATACAGAGCTAACACTGAAGGTAAATGAACAGATAACAAACATATTTACTTCTAACAAAGAGATCTGTAACTGTACAAGAAATATATTCCAATAACCCATTCGAAAAATTCAGGGCATACATATTTTTAGCTTTTTATACTAGTATTTCTGTTCATTAATTGACAACCAGTCAAAAAATAATGGGATTTACTATTACCTGCTTATTTATCTTACCTTGTATTCATGAAGTATCCTGTTTGTCCAATGAGGAGCTTTGCTTTTTAGTTTAGTTATTGGTACAATAGATTTAAGATTTTCTTCACTAAGAGAAAAACAAAGAAGAACAAAGTTTTTCTTCACTGAACAAAGTAAGAAAAAAGAACAATGTCTGCCACAGTGTACCTTCAAGTCACATACTGAGCTAGACAGTCAGCTCCTACTCTATCTTGCCTCATCAGATGAGATGGTTTCCTAAGATACAGTGCAATTCTCAGTTAATGAAGATCTAGCTTTACATTATACACTCTGTGTCACACACCATGGACATGGCATGGAGAGGAAATGCCATCAGAACACACGTCTCATCGGTTAGAGACTTTTAGTGAATTCCATGTTGGAAGCCAAAATTACATACAAAATGCCACTTACATCAGCATATCACATACTCAGAAAATATGACAGACTGTAGATACTCTTCCTTTCACTCCTGTAGTCAGCATTACCAAGGACTCAGCCCAATTAATTTCCACATTAAAGTTATATATTACATGACATGAAAGAGAAGCTACTTACATCAACTGCCTGTTTTAAAAAACCAAAAATGCAGGAAACAAAATACACTAAACGGTAGAATGCAAGCCTTTACACTAGTTTGCTTTTATGTACAATTAAGACAGTCTTAAGACCTTGTGATGTAACCTATTTAGATGTAACCTATTTAAACTGTATTTGGAAGTATATATGATCTGCAAAGCAAAAACTCTGCACAGGACAGTGCATCACATCTTTAAGGTGAAGGACAGTCTCATACAAACAACAGCTATGGATATATTTTTGGAATTACCAGTCTTTTAATGAACATTTATGTCAACTACAAGAAGAAAAATATAGTATGAAATTCCTCATCTATATGAAGAAGAACTATGTGAATATGGATGGAAGGATATCCAAATGGCTTTATCTAGCCCAAACCATCTCTGCAGATAGTCCTGTCTGTAGAGCCAAACACTTCAATTGAGCAGGATGAACTTGGAACCACAGTACTGATAGGCCTCAGTGTGGAGAGGAACAGCACCCTGCAGCTGCTGGGAGTCAGCAGGAGTAGTTTCATACAAAACCCAGCTGCACTGAACTGCACACTCATACAGCAGGGCAGTCCCACTTAAACCCTGTTCTCCTTATGCTCCATTGACCAGCTGTGCTACTGCAGGACAATACATGCAAGAACCCATCAGGCCAAGGCAGCTCAGCTGATGCTGTGAATGAGAGAAGATGAGAAGCATAGCAGCAGTGCTGAACAGCACAGCTGCTGTTCCATGAATGAAGTGAGGTGGAGATGACAGGGGGCAAAGGTGCACACAGTAGAGTACTGGAATCTTCATGGGCTCAGATACTGCTGCAGAAAAGTATGTGGGAAGAATGAGCCATCCCAAAATAGCTCAGCTACTGCTGTGCTGGCATGCAGAGAGAAGGGGAGAGAAAAATACCATCTGGCTGAGCCCTACTGGTGCTATGGGTTTGACCAATTTAGTACAGCACTTCTCCTACAAATGACAGAAGAGAAACAATATTGCTGCATGGTCTGTCCAAAGAGGGAAAGTCAATCCCAGACATTGATCTAACTGCCACAGTAAGATGCTTCTTCAACATTGCTCAAGGCCTCAGTCCTATCAGAAACCTTCAAATGTTGTTCAAACCTTCAAATACTGTTGTTTATTTTGGTATTACTGTATCTCAGATTTTCCACACTACAGAACCTCCACCCCTCTGTCTAGTGCTGCAATAATTAAGATGAATACATTTTCACACACGATGTCCAACTTCTATTAATGCTACAAGGGTTACTGATTACTCTGAACTATAGCTCAGTGATGAAGAAAACCAACAAATGTATCATACCTAAAGTTTGAGGATTCCATAGTAAGTGCTATCTAAAAATACTTAATCTAACCCATAATTTAAATTTTAAATGCATACTTACTTTAGAAAGCCCTGTTTATGTTTCTTGCTCTCATAATTTCCATAGACTATTTGTAGAAGCAGACTTGCCAGTGTAATCAGCTTTGCATCAGGTGATGTATAAAAACCTTTCAGTAAATTATATCTGGCCTCATCAAAAAGTATAAGAATAGCCAATGGATCCTCAATCTGTTAAAAAGATTTAAATAATATGATTTCTTTGTAAAAAGGAAATTCAGCTTTGAAACTATAAATAGCATTTCTCACTGATTCAGAGACAGAAGACAAAGGTGTGATCCTGACCGAAGTGTACATTTTAGTGGTTCTTTGTAATAGAAGCACTGTTTCTCATTGACTTACTTCAACACTTCACTGATCTAACACACAAATGAAAGGCAACTAGCACACCATGCCCCATCAAAAAGTTCACAGAAATACTGGTATCTGTGGATTTTTTCCCCCCATCAATTGGTTTTTGGTAATCTGTTTGAATAATCCCATTGAAATCAACCAACTAAATAACTGAAAAACAACAGCACAAGGAATAAAATCAGGCAGGTTTTTTTTAGCTGTATGATAGACAGAGACTGATACATGGAGACATTGGATAAACCCAGCTGAGAGGGTGAGAAAGAGAGAGAGAACAAAGAGATGGCAGGAAGGCGAGAGGAAGGGAACAATGTGAAGACTCAAACCATTCCAGAAAATGAGATGTCAGGTTTAAGTAAGTTTGGAAATTACTACAGTCACTATACACACTGCGTGTTGACAGTCAGTGTTCTGAGTCTGACCATAATTTCATTCACTTCCAAGTGCTGACCTTTTTTTCTATTTCCAGTGGAAGTCTCACATCCCTTCTCAGGAAAAGCTGTGAAGTTTCCCTTTGAGGATCCAAGTTTGTCAGTTCAGTGAATATTTCAGGCCAGTCTCGAATATGCTGCAAAGGCTTGTGATATGGCTTCAGCTGGAGACCTGAGAAATAACAGGTTTGTTTCTAAATAAACAAACAGAATAACCCAGCACATAAACACACACACACACACACACACACACACAAACAAATGATTAAATGCTGCACCAAACCCAGAGTACCTGAAGTTGAGGACTCATTAACAAACACTTTCCCTATGTTTTCTAAACTGCTATATAGAAAAGGTTTTGAAAATATGGATTTATTGACAAAACTCTTAGTATCAGTTCACTAAATGCAACAGTGTTGAAACTTCATTATTTCTATTTTCTCAGGAGTGAAATGCTATTTAAAAATTTAATGGAGTACCAAGACTGACCTTAAAAACCAAACAATAAAACATGAGAGACTGTTGTCTCTATTACTGTGGCAGAAATATGAAGTCCAATAATCTTATTTCTGACAGAAAAATACAGATATAACTTACCTTATAAATGTATTTGCCCTTCTTGTATATATATAAAAACCATAAACTTTTCAGAACAGACATTCTTCTCTTTAATCTGTAAAATGTCTCAACTCCTAACATGCTAAAATCAATGTTTCATGTTCTGTGTATATGAGAGCTGAGAAATTACTACAGAGCTTTCAGCTACACTCCTACTATGTACTAGAGTCTTTATCTTTGGTTTACTCACTCACCCTCCCTGTCCTTGGATTATCACTTGGCTTTTTTAGGAGTGAGGTTCTAGGAGGCTGTATCTGCCTCATCCTCACTGTTCTGGCTTTCACACTGTGGCATTTCACATTATATGAAAAAATTAAATGGATATGTTATAGTGCAACATCTTTCACTGGGAACAATCTCTTCATTTACTTATCCATCTTACATTCAAACACAGAAAAGCATCATCTGTCCTACAAGCAAGAAACCTACAGTCCTTACAGTTGTAACAAACTGCAACACAGTTTTTAATGAAACTTGTCCATTAGTTGTTTGAAGCCATAAATCAGGAGCTCATTTTCAAACCTAGGCTAAATTTCTAGAGACTTATTTGCTGTTACACAAACAATTTATCAGTGAGCTCTTCCCTCCAAATGCAAGGTAATACCTCAATGATTCTATAAAAACATTACATATATATTTAGAAAAGGCAAAAGCATCAAGACTTTAACCCTCAAACACTTCCTTTTCTTCACATTAACATCTATGTTTAGCTGAGGGTTACAGTAGTCATGTGGCATACAGCAAAGCAAAAAGGCCAATGGTATGACACGGGAAGAAAAAGATTAAAAGAAAAAGAAAGAAGAATTTTCTTGCAATAAGTAGAGCTGCTTAAAAAAAAAGTAACAGTACCACTGTAGTGGAGCATTGGCAACAGTAAATAAAATTTTAAATGCAAAGCTTCTGTGTTAATGACACTGTCAACACAGCATTCCTACCAAACCTGAACTGAGCTTTGTAATCCAGAATGTGTCAGTGTTCCAGCAGTACTGCTGACCACATTATCTGACAATACCCAACCATACTCGTTGACTCTTTTGTGTTTCTATTCATCTTCTAGTACATCTAATGAATAAAAACTATAATATCTCTTTTATTTAGATCAGAAATACCAAAAAATACCCCTAATACATAGTTAGTGGTATTTAGTGGTATACCACTAAAACATGACATTTTACATCAGAATTCTCTCCCATCAAATATATTTGAAAACTTGTTTATCAAAAATTATTTTGGTGCAAAACACAGGAAAATTCATATGATTAAAGGACCTAATGAAAAAACATTAATCATCTTACTTTAACTAGTAGTTTTAAAAAGACTAAACATTGGTAAAAACAACTACATGCATCCAAAATTCAGATAGTCTAGGAAGAAAAATACGGATAAAACCAGGATAAGCTACTAGTAAGGCCTATGACAGGCAAGGTGCCCTGTAACAGAAAGGCAACCTGGAACAGCCTCATCTTCCTGGATGAAATACATTATAGGTGCCTGAGTGATACAGTCAGACCTATTGAGGGTACCCAAAGTAAAAGCTAAAACAGAGAAGCTCTCCACAGCTCTGAAAGCAGTTTGGAGACATCAGGCTGTAAAGCCTGTCAGAGGGCATGGCTCCTACTCTACTAAGACAGCATTACTTTTTCCTAAAGGCAAGCAGAAATAAACTAGGATAAGCCCTCAAGTATAATCATTGTCCTTTTTACTTACTGAGGTTCTCAGAACAGATCCAGATAGTGAAGTACTGCTGAGTTTCTTGAGACAGGCGCATGCCCTCCATTATTTGCTGGACAGTTGTGTTGTTTCCGTGTTTCAGCTCGACAGAGCGATATGACCCATCCATACGATAAATTCGTGCCTTTTCATACTACATAGAAATGGGAACATATTAAACAAACAATTTGTTAAAATTCTTTCTGTTAGTGTTTCTAGAAAGGAAAGTAGTTTTACCATATATCAGCAACATCTATAATGTTGGGAAAAAGAACATTGCACAACTCCTACATGTTTATTATTTACCCAAATTGCTTGTTTCATATTCTGTGCAAGTTCTTATACTGTGTTTTTTACAACAGTAACTCCAAGAAAGATCTTGCTGGTATTTTGAGGACTTCTGTTGAACTCAAAGCCAAGTAGGTATTTAAAAGTTCCCTGAGGGATCTGGGCTCAGCTGCCTATGCATATCCCAAAACGTTCACTTTGCTATTACTGGCAGGTTACGAATTTTCTCCCCTGTACTAAAAAGACTTCTTTTTAGAGGGAAGCACCACCCTTTACTCAGAACCCACTACAAGAATACAATCTCACTAAATCTTATAGTGCTCCTGTAATATAATCTAAATAAATCTTATAAATAATAATCATTTTCCCCTTCAGAACTCCCATAGCTTTCACTGAATTGCATGTGAGCCCACAGTATGTCTCCTGAAAGACATACATAAACATAAATCAGGTGCTTAAAGCATACATACACAAATCATAAATCAATTAAATGTCTTGTTTTCATTTCTGTGACAGATTACATGTTTCAGCTGTTTGAATAAAAACATTTCAGGTATTTGTTATTTCCCCTCCTCAAATCTACTAAGTCATCAAGAATTGAGTTCCTAAAAACTTCTAGAAAAAAAGGATGGATGGCTTGGAAAATGACAACTGATTAAAAATGAGGTTGGAATAGAAAACATTGGTCTATTTTTGCTGAAGTAATCACTGTCATTCCTACTGTGGTTGTTTATAGGGGGACCTTATATATTGTATTAATTAGATAGTAATAAGTGACAACATAACATCACACATTACACTCTGAAATCTACTTAAAACATGTCCATTAGTCTTTAGAGTCATTAGACACACACACCTTCACATGATCTACTGCATAATAAGATCCTCAAAATCAAGGTCAGTTCCTTCCTTAATTATTTTGGAAGATCATTCATGCAGAGGGAAATGAAGATAATTTAAAACATCTTGAAAAACTGACAGGTTTAATACCACCTACTTACAGGGATATAGGTTTCATCTGAAGTCAAAGAAAAGAAACAAGTGGGTTTATCTCATTTGACTAATTTTAAATCTACTTCAGGATAAGAGGAATTGCATTGTAAATTTTGTTTCCTATCCTGGCTAAATATCCACTGGCTGCCAAGGAAGCCTACACTGACTAACTGGCGAAAAGCCTATTTCATAGAAGCCTACATTTAGCCAGCTGAATGCTCTTGCTTATCAACGTATAAGATAAGAATGCATAAAGAAAGCTGATGGTTGCATGATCAAAAATAGACAAAATCAGTAGCTGATGAGATGCTCCTACAAATAAATTAGAGCATCATGCTTACAAGTCTTATGTGTATTTCTTGAGCCATGAAACAGAACAGAAACATTTAAAGTGACAAAATGTCAGTTTGCCAATATTTACACTAACAATTTCAATGTGCTGCACATTTCCAGTAACAGCCGGAAGTGACTCTAGCTCTTCTACAAGATTAAGTGTAAATTAAATGCAAACTTTAAACTATTTAGAAAATAAACTCATACAGGTTTATTTATGGCTTCCTTCAGTAGTTTTGCAGCTTCTTCCCACTCATTTTGTTTGTTCTCTTCACAGACATTCAGTGGAGATCTTCCTTGTTGATCAGTAATGTGCTACAAACAAACAGAAAAACTGATTCTACATGGATTTCACTGGAGACAGGTAAACATTTACACATTTTTGAGATAATTAAAATCCTTATACCAGAGTTCAAACATTTAATTGATACACAATGGGAAAAGCAGAGGTAATGAAAAATATTTAACCATTTTTTAGTAACCGCTAAACAAGATCATTGATCTGACACCAAAATATTTCTCATACACAAGCTAGAAACGGTTGCTAAATCTGCTACTTCTATATACAAATAGAACTTACTCTGTCAATTTCTGGATGATTTAGTAGAATTTGTACTATTTCAGCATGCCCACCTCCAGCAGCAAAATGGAGAGGAGAGCTAAGTTGACCATTCAAGAGATTTGGATTGCATTTCCCTTTCTCCAACAGCATTCGAGTGGCTTCAACTTTTCCATACCTGCAGACACGTTTAAATCAGAACAGACACAGCAAATATATAATCATTTTTTCAGCTGGTCCTAATTATGAAAAAGTGTTTTTTTCACACTGAAGAGTTTTTAGCTTTCAAATTACACCAGATACAATGGAACATAATAATTAAGTTTGTAGAAATTAGTATCAATTCTACACTTCTTTTATAATCACTGGTCTAGTAACCACGGACTGGATTCATGATAGACATGATAGATTCATGATAGACAAACTGAACCTTGCTTTAAGATAGCTAAGTTTGGGTAGTTGCAGCAATTCAGTCATGGCAGAACCGAGTCCAGATTTGTCTGGAAAAACATAATCAGTGTGAGACTCAGAGTTCAGCTTCTGCTTGTCATACAGATGGATCCTGAGGATTCTTAACCCCCACACTTACAACTGATAACTCTTGTGTATATTTGATGTATAAAGTATTTACAAATTTTCTGACAAACACTAAAAAGCAAGTAAGATTGTGGGCTTTTTATAACCAAGTTTGATTTTCATGTTATTCACGTTATCATCAGACATACTGACCACTATATATACAAAAGACTAATTTCCATACAGATAAAACAAAAGCATTTTTATGACTGAGAAAAGCTTTCAAGCACTTAGAGATTAAATCACAGAGTTATAGTCAGACATGTTGACCTCTGTAAATCACCTAGTCCGGCTTCCCACTCAAAGTGTGTCCAGCATCAAAATATGCTCAGCTCAGCTACTGCTGTGCTGTAAAACTGCTCACAGGCTGCGAAAGTTACCATGCTAAAGTAGACCCAGTGCCTCCAGCAGGAATTAGAACAGACAGTCAGCAGAGATATAAGAGGCAATAAGTAAGTGATGACATGATCTCTACAACTGGTCTCCCCAAAAACCATTCAAATTAAAATTATCTCAAAACCTGAAGCAACGTTTCTCTTCAGAAGGTTAACACTAGCATGTATTATAATCAAAGCATAAAAAGTCTAGAGGTTTTTTAAATTTCTTCTTTTGGAGGCTGATAAATTACATAAATGATAGTACTAAAGAATCATGATAGCTAGAATGCACTTAATTGGCAAAACTATCCTTGACTCACCAGCATGCATAATGGATTGGTGCCCAGTGGTCACTATCCAACTGATTAACAGAAAACTTTTTATCCAGAAGGTGGCTTAGTAAATCAGAGTCGCCTTCACAAGCACTGCGGTGAAGAGGGAAATCATCTACCCACTGGTGTTCCCTATGAATTAAAAGGGGAAACAGGAAAAATACCATTCAGAAACATTACAATTTTTGAGAACATCAACTTTTTAAAAATTACTAACATAGCACTAACTGTAGATCTACATGAAGAATAAAAGAGAAGTTCATGCAGCTAAAATGTGCCAGTATTCATACAAATAGGTTTTTTGTCATTTAGAAATCAAGCCATAGCTGTATTTATAAGAGTAAGAAATACTTCTCTAATGTTTATAATTTACACCTTTCTTGAGTCATCCTTTAACTGTTGTGTTTCACTGTTAGTAACTGTTTCAAACCAACCCACTATATTTTGTTTAACTGTTGGAGATTTCAAATAGAATTTCATTTAAAATATGTATTTCTACAGTGAAGCCTAAAGCAATAGAAATCTCATTTTAAATCTACCAAGTGCTACTGTAATAAAACATAACAAAATTATCCATTAATGAAAAAGGAATGTAACATAATACTTGTCCTCTGTGACACTGCTTACGCTACGTCGCCATTTTTCTCTTTTAGGAATCTGAATCTTTGAATAGTCTGGGGCTCCAAGGCCAAAGTATGGATTTATTACCACCTTGTCAACCTGTGAAGACATAATTTAAACACAACTGAAAAAATATCTTACTGAGATTTTGCTACACAATTCCCCATTATGGTTAGGTATTCTCTTGAAATCAAAGTTATGATAGTAACATTTTATAATGAAAGAGAATTATGATGAAATATGAGGATTTGAAAAACTAGTGCACTCTTACTGCTAAATAAACAACTCTGACATCAGCGCACACTCATATCAAATAAAAGAATGAACTCTAAAATGAAAATGTATGTATGTTTCACAAACACAAAATGAAAATATAATTCCTACCCTATTGGTATACTGAAGGTCAGATCCAAACAAAGGATTATAAATACACATATCTGCTTTCTCCAATGCCAGCATTTTACTCTTTATTTCCAGGGCAGTATAACCCATGTGCAATGAGCTCTCTGTTTGACCAGGTTCTATAGCATAGGCAGGGTTTATTACATTCGTTTTAATTCTCTCAAGAGGAGATGGTCTGAATAAAGCTGGGATGGAGTGAGACTGGGTGTGCCTTTCATCCAACCACCTGCAGGAGAGAATGGGCAAGTAATTAATTTTCAGGTAGAAAAGGATAATTTCAGTCATGCTGTCCATTATTTTGTTTGATTAAGGATTGCATATATGATAATCACACATTTGAATTTAAAAAAAAAAATTATTTTGCACAACCAATTTTATAACACTAGATGACTCCATGAATGTGAAATTTGTTAACCACACTCAGTTAAACAGTTGTATTTGCTCAATTTTGTGTGGATGCAAACTCTCAAAGAGAAGGAAATTATACACTAAGAGTAACACGGGTTATAACCACAAAACTTAACGACACCAACGTGTCACTATTTCATTTACTTTCGATTTATTAACATTTCTACTCTGAACAAATTTTGAAACTTAAAGGAGATTTTTGAAGGGTGAGTTTCAATATCTGTACTGACTTAAGCTTTTCAGCTCACATGGGAAAGGAAGAAACTCATCAGGGAAAGACAGGAAAAGGCAGCAAACCAGAAGGTCCAGTTTCCAATTTCCTCTTTCACCAAGGCTACCACCTGCCTTTTTATAAAGCTCTGCTGAAGTTTATTCTCTTCTCAGTGCACTCCTACTGACAGTATTGAAGAGCTTTAGAGCTCTCTTATTCTGTGCTACCGGGAGAAGTCACCTGCTCTACACCTGTACACCTGCTGCTTTTTTCCTACCACATATGCAATGTAACACAGGGCTCAGGACAAGTTGTTCATCTCAAGTTTTGGATAAATGTATTTTTACCAAATAGTTAAATTGTTTTAGTGTTATATTAAGTGATGCATGAAAAGTCTAAAGCCAGGTTTGTATTTAGGTTTCTGCACATGCTTTTTCACAAGCTTGAGGTAAAAATGTGCTTTGCTGGAATACAATAAATTCTGTTTAGTGACTGAGCCTGGAAATATAGAAGAAAGAGAAGTAAGTACAGGGTTTGGACATCCACTGAGAGACCAGTTGGATCTTGTCTATCCCAGGATCAAATGTAAGGATGGCAGAAGGTAACTTGCAGTTCAGTGCACATGCTTAGGCCTAATTTTAAGTCCTAGATCCAAGCTATACTGTCCTGCAAAAACAGCATTCTCGTCACTTACTTATGGTCCTGGCAGAAAGAACAGCAAAATTGTAGTAACTGTGCTACAAACACTCTCTAAGGTATTTCCAGGCATTTTCTCTAAATATTTGGTAAATAAATTACTTATGGCAGTTTGAATCTTTGAGAAGTATTGTTTCAGATTATGTACATAGAGAATAGAAAATATAAACTATTTTCTATTATACCTCCAAGACTTTTTGTGAGGCTTAAAACACTTCTAAGAAGAACTTAGAGCTGAAGGCATTCAGCAAGCAGCAAATAAATTTAACTGGTACGATGGTATACATGGAAATACTACAACTCTAATAATAAATTGTAAAAACCCTACACACAGAACCTTTTAGGTAATTGCCTGTAGCAGGATTTTTTACATTAGCCAGAGGTTTCAGCTAACTTTATTACTGCAAATAAGTTCATACACAACTGAGTCTGGTATTTCTTGGTGAAGGATATATTAGAAAAAAAAAAACCAACAAAAAAACCAACCCCATCAAAACAACAAAAAACCTGTTCATGTATTCAAATTTCAAACTACTATAAATCTGGCTAAACAACTAATCACCTTTCTGAAAGTTAATTCCCTACTGCAAATAAGTTTGTGTGTCTGGGGAAGATGCACTCCCTTTCTACAGGGAGATTTAATTTAAATGCAAATCTTAATGGTATACAATTACAGGATATTTTTACTACACTCTGGCAAATGCTTTTAGTCAAATGACAATTATGTCATTTACAGAAGATTAAACATTATGATTTAACAAAACATTCACTGTATGAACTTCCAAAAAGCTACTTTAGATAAACACACCATTCTTGAGTTTGCAAAAAGACTTTTAGAAATATGTTGTTAAGGTTTCCATTTCTGATAAACCTGAAGAAAATACCATGATGATTTCCTTCTTAACCACAAGAATGCTACAAGAACTATGTGTTACATTGACAAATAATATTTTAATATATATTTATATTTTGATATAGAATATCAAACATTTAATTTTAATGTATTTTTACTGTGGTGTCTCTTACTTATCCAAGGCGATTAACATTTTTGCAGTAAGCGTAGCAAAGTGTGTGCTGGATTCGCTGCAGACTCTCATGATGTCTTGTAAACAGTAGAACACAGGGCATCCAGGACTGTATGTATATTTTGTATTATCTAAAAAAGAAACATTCTCTGAAGACACATCACTCAGAAGAATCTTATTTTCCTTCTGCATCTTTTGTAGCTACACATCCCTAATTAAGACTGTATTCTAACTTTAGACTAGAGTGACTTCCAAATAATAATTGATAGCAATTCACAACTCAACGGGTCGGCCTTAAAACCTCTATGGATTCTGTCACTATTCCATCAGCGTGATCAGGTTCATTTGAGGAATAAATGTTAAAAGCATTCTGTTACCAGAAAAAAAAGGAAGATGACTCAGGACTAGGAGGGGTATGTATTGGTACTGGTAACTCCACAATGGTATCTATTTGATAGGTTTTATCAAGTGTTATAAGTAAGGCAAAAATGAACAAGTTTCCCCAAAAGCACACATTTTACTTCAATATTTCAAAAAATACTTTCCTGACAAGTAATTTACTTGGCTTTCTAAAGAATTTATTTACTGTTTAGAGACTTTATATATTCTTCTCTGAGCAGACAACACTGAACAGAGTAGGATGTCTTAGAGTTTTATTCAGCAAATTCTACACAAGTTCAGGCCTGTGTTTTGAAATATAACCAAATGCACAAATACTGCTTAAACCAGAAGTGTGCTATTGTTACAAAAACAAAGGCAATACATTACACCAAAGGTTTCTTCCTTGATTTTAAGTAACTTCTTCAAAGTTTAAAATACTCAGGGAGTTTTGCACCTGCCTGCAACTTTTAATGTTTAAATACAGAAAAAGCCATATATCATATTAAAATATATTATATAAATATGTCATATATTTTATATATGTGATTACACATCTAATAATATATCAACGAGACAGATATATACAACTTAAATATGTCATATAAAAAAATAAGCCCTCAAGTGAACTTCTACTAAAATGGGTGCAGCTTCACAAATCACGCTTAACGTTACCTTTCACAACAGTTGGAACAATGTAAAGAGATGCCTCCTGGCCTGCCTTCTCTCCATCTAGAGGAAACTTCTTCATTAACACCACACGCTTTCCTAGCACATTATTTTAAAAAAAAACCAGACAAAACAATTAATTAATCATCAAAACAAAGAAAAAAATCTAGAGTTGGTTATCTGAAAGCTTACCAGACTCAATTTTCCTACTTTGTAGGAAGAAAAAATTATTATTATGATTAAATTATATTATAATCTAAAGAAAGCAAAGAAAATCTAAATACATATGAAAAACTAAAGAACATAAACATGTATATGCCCATTAACATGAAGAAATTATATGACTGTAGCCCTTTTTAACTTTTCCAAACTCAGCTGCATACAAAAGCTACTTTGATCTGGTTTACTGGAAGTTTAGCTATAAATCTAAATTTCAGGTGAAGAAGCAGCACAGACAAAGACTAATTTATTAACAATCATTGAGTAAGCATTTTATAGAGTTGGAAGATAAAGAGAAACAAAGGTAAATGAAAGGTTTTTAGCTGTATAGTTGGCTCAGGTTTTTTTGATGAACCTCAAAACGTATCTTCTTTCTTTATACTAATTTCATGCTTTTGAACAACATTAACATGACAATTTAAAAAACATTTTTATAGTTCAATCAATGGTGTATTAGATTAAAACAGTTTTACCTTTAATTCCCTGATTGGCTGGTGAAATTGGTTTGGTGGCTTCTAATACATAGTCCAAGATACTCTGAGTTATCTCAGAGCCTCCGTGAAGTTTCGTTTCCAGCAAAACTTTCTTTCTTTTTTTCTTTTGGCCTTCAATGGGAACTTCAAGCAGCAAAATCTTTCAAACAATAATGAAACCAAAGAAGTTTAAGCACAGCGGAAATAAGCACAGAACTTTAAAAATATTATTAATATTAATATTAATATTATTAATTATGCCACTGTAAAAGCAGTAACAAAATTCAAGAAGTACTAAATGCTGAGGAGCAGAATGGTGAAGTCAGAATGACCTCTGCAGCAGACTAAAGAGTAAAAGACAAGGCTATATTCTCTTCTGTTACATTATTATGTATTTATTATACTATTTAAAAAGCCAAACAATTAATACATAAAGAAAAGAAATAGTTTTACTTCATAGGATTTAGCTCGATATTCCCGAGAATTGAGGCTAGCAGTATTTTTTGGACGAATCACAGCAACGTATGCATCTCCAATGTTTTCTGGGTTTCCCATCTCTCCTTCTTACTTTATCACTGGAAATAATGAATAAACAGGAAGAAAAGGTTCAGCTGAAAAAAACATCCAACAGCACACTAAACTTCAGGATGCAGTGCTCATATCCACTGATACTTTGCATTATTCATTTATTGTTCTTTAGTTGGAGAAATGCCAACGGCTGATATAATTCTGCATCCTTTTCATGAAAGGGGAAAATAGGATGTCATATAGATTTGATAGAAATAAGCTTGTTCTCTAACCCATCTTTAAAATAAAAGCAATGTGGTTTTTTTTTCACTTTGTAACCATCTTCCCCAATTTGCAAACCAGACAAAAGGCCACAGAACTTTTAAACTCTGGAAAAGATATGAAATTGAAAAAAAAAGTCATTTCAAAGTGACAAGCACCGTAATTTACAAATTGTGCTGTAACAAGTACTGCACTTCTATGAGTTCCACATGGATTTCAAGAAAATACCTGGCTTTCATCTCCCCCCCACAAAGTAGAACACAGTCTTGCCTACAGCCAAGTAACAAAGCTGATAAAAATAAACTATAATATGGATTCATTTACTTAGTTTTATTGCAGTGGGCCTGCAAACTGGTGCACAATTAATTCAAATAAGAGTTTCTGAAAGGAATACATCTTTAGTTTCTGAAAACAGTGAATAGAAGCATTTAGATTTAAGAAAAAGCTTTGCTTACCCTTCTGTTAAACCAAGGTGACAATTCCTAAAATCACAAAATTGTATGGAAATTATATGGAAAACCTTCTAAAGCTAAATCACGTATCAGCTTCCAGAAAAAAGGTTATGTCTGACCATTTCCACCTTCCAGCTGATCATTTTCTTCATCTGCAAATGAACACCCTTTCATTCCATAGCATCAGTAAGCACATGCTTTTTGCAGATTAATTCCTCCACATATTTTAAATGTTAGTGTTTCTAGCTTTTCCACCTCTTCTAGAAGAAACAGAGGTCTTCAGATTCCTATGCCCTTAGTCCAGTATTTTTCCTGGGATCAAGACCACCTGAAAAGATATCAAAAAAACCTCAACGTAAATAACAGCATGGATATTTTCATCATCAGTTAACATAAATACATTAGTTAGAGGATGGTATGTGAACAGTATAATATCTGAAGAGAAACAGCTAATGATTTGCATTACAGTAGTATCTAAAAACATTAAGCAACATGCTGACTTATGAGAACTCATACTTTAGGATATTAACAATTTTAAAAGGAAAAATAAACAACCGTCCCTTATGCAGAGCTGGGAAAGGCCTGCTCCTTGGGTTTCCTTACACGTGCTAGGATACACAGGGTTTAGGTCACAGGCTGGTGTGGGGGGAACCTGCACTGGTACGGCCGGGTCATCTGGATGACCAGATGACAGCTGGCGGGACAGGTGAATAAGCAGCGGGTGAACTCCCTCTGCCACTACTCTGCACTAAATCCAGTGCAGAATGAGCATGGCTGTGAAACCGACAGCGCTGAGACTTGCAATATTACTACAGAAAACAAAAAGTGAAAATGAAGAAGGGGGGGCGGCTTAAGGATGTGACAATAAACACAACTAGCTTCAAAAGACACCGCTGATTCTGACCAAACCCAGGCGCGAGCCCCATTCCAGAGGCGGCCGGTCTAAGGCACACGCCTCACTCAGGCTTCTCCCAGCACCACCGACCGTTCCCGCCTCCCGCAGGAGCCGCCGGGACGAGGCGGAGGGCGGCTCCCGCCGGGACTCCCGGCCGCGCCACNCACCCCAGCATCTGCCGCCCCGCACTGCCCGGCCGGGAAACGCCCCCGAACTTCGCCGGCCGCGCCCAGAAGCCGCCGGGCACCGGCCCCCGAGGGGTGCTCCGGCTGAATCCCCGCGGGGCGGGAGCGGCTCCCCCGCCCTCAGGACCGCCTCGGGGCCGGGGTGAGAGAGGTCCCCCCGGCCCCGCTCCCTCCCTCCCTCCCTGCCTGCCTTGCC
>VWZP01006970.1:3969025-4058052 GCA_013396995.1 Dicaeum eximium
CCCGCCGCCCAGGCCCCGCGTCCCAGCCTGCTCCGCCCCGTCCCCGCCCCGCTCCCTCCCCCGGCGCGGTGGATCCGCTTCCCGTCGGAGCCCCGCGGGCCTCGGCTTCCGATGAGTTTCCGGGTCGGCGGCCTGAACTTGTGCTGCCGCCGCCGGTTGTTGACCGCAGGCGGAGAAAGAGGAAGCGAGCCGGGGCTGCGGGCCGGGCCAGGAGCAGGAGGCGCGGCTGGCGGGCGGGGAGGCGCCGAGGCAGAGCGGCCGCCCGGGCCCGCGGAGCGCCGCCGGCAGCAGCTGTCAGCGCCGCCGCCGAACAAAGGGGTAGCGAGCAGGCGGCAGCCGCAGCGCCGTGCCCGCGCTGGGGGCCCCGGCGGGCTGAGTGACAGCCCCGGCTGCCCGTGAGGCTCCCACTGGAGCGGGCACTCCAGAGGGCGCCGTACCCGGAGTGGAGCGGGAGAGAGGAGCGGCCGCTGGGCACATGGAAGCTCTGAGTGGCGGGCGCGGAGGCGCCGGGAAGGGCCGGAGAGAGCCCCTGTGAGGAGCCGGTGAGTGCCCGCGGCGCTGGGTGAGGTTCGGGCGGGGGCTGCAGGAAGGCTCGACGAGCGGAGCCCGGTGGCGGGTGAAGCCTGGAGGCTCCGCACATCGGGGCGTCGGCAGCGCCGCGCATCGCCGGGGGGCCGGGCCGGGAGGCGGCTCCGGGGGCGCCTCGGTGCCGTCGGCAGGCGAGGGGAGAGGCGGGAGCAGCCGGAGTGCGGAGGTGAACAAGCGCGGGTTACTGAGGTTAGTGTGCTGTGGGGAAAGGGGATGGCGGGAGCCGCGGGCCGCCGAGCCGGGGGATAAGCGGGGAGCGAGGCCGCCTCCGGCCCGGCTCTAGGAGGGCGGGGGGCTCGCCCGAGAACCGGCCGGGTGGGGGGGCATCGGTGGCAGCTGCCCCGGGGCGCCCGGGACCGTCGTAAAGTTTGGAGTTGCCCGATGGCCTGGCTTCAGCCAGGTCCCGCCGCTGGGCTCATGCCCGCCTTGTTCGTAGCCGGGAAATGCTGCCTGGAAGGCAGAAGCGGAGAAGTGTGAGTGGCCGGAGTGGGAGCGTGTGCTGCGGGGCGAGCTGTGACAGTGACCTGGCTTCCTGGCTCGGTAACGCCGTCACAGCAGCCCTTGAATGAATTTAAACGCTCGTGATCTCGGGGGTGTGGGTCTTGGTTTGTTTGTTGTTTTTTTTTTTTAACTCAGTGGAAAAAATTTAGTCTTGATACCGTGGCAGTTTTATGTAAGTAGCAGTATCCCTCTCCCAGGCATGTCTAAGCACATACTGGAAATTGGGCAACTTTTAAAAATTAATCTTGGTAATTCATGACTAGTCAGTCTACCTCTTATTTACAGTTCAAATGGCATGCTGAGGATATACAGAGTCATGAAAACATTCTCGGCAGAGTAAAGAACTATTAGTACAGCTTAAATAGCTTGCATGGATCCCTCCATTATGACTAACGTCCTTGATTGCACCCTCTTTGAGTGCATTTCTGTGCTTACCAGTTCCAGAAATGGAGTTTTAGTTGTAGACATAACATCAATAATGTGCTGTAATTTAAGTACATTCACTAAAGAGAGAGACGGCTTTTGAGAGGATTTTGGCTGGAGAGGTTAGCAACGAGAAGAGACTGTGTTTTCCTTACACATATGGCTGTTTTATCCTTACTTTCATCTTTTTAATTTTCGATATGAAGTGTGGTGGATTAATTTCTCTTTCACCTCTTTTGCGTACAGAGGAAAATTACTCTTCCTTGGCGGGGGGGGTGGGAAACAGGCTTTAGTCATAAGGAAAGCAGCAGATTTTTTCAACTACTTAGAACATGTGACTTGTTTCGTTAAGATGTCTACATAGAAGCAAATTGGTAGAATTTATAGCAACTTCTTTTTTTTTTTTGTGGATGTAGAAAGAGTAAATGGTTGTATTTACAAATCACAGAGGAGGCTTCTGAAAACTTTAATTCAAGGCTTTTCTGTGATCCTGTACTCTGTCAATTCCTTCTTCAACAAATTTTACTTCAGTCCTTAATCAAAAGAATAATATATCTTAATAATACATTTTATTATTCCTGAATTACTATGTGAAAAGCTAAACAATGTTGGTGGTGCTCTGTATTCATGTCTATATGTATCAGCAGAGTATTATGAATGAAGATTAATTTTAAAAGAAAGAAAAAAATTCCAACAGTGGTGCTATAATAACAATATCAATAGCCAAAACCCAAAAGTTAGGCAAGTAAGTTTTATGCAGTTCCTTTTATTTTCTCTTGTGCCATACACATCTAGATAGGACTAGGCATGTATGTATGTAAGTACATGATTAGGCTTATTGCACAAAACATGGAGTTTCCTGGATGTAGTTACATTTTGCTTGTATCTCTTACATGGTCCTGTCTGGCCTACACACTTCAGAAAATTAAAGAAAACTAAGCATGTAAATATGAAAGGGAATGCCTTCTAGAGCTGTCAGCTTTTAGTCAATGGAACAACTGTAAGAATGGTTTTAGAAAATGTCATTATGTCTTTGTTCACTGTATAAAACCTTGTTAACCATATGGTTGATTTATTCTGTTGTGAGCAGTTTATCACTCCTGGTCTGTGACATCTCTGCTGTGATTGCTTATCATTATGTTTCTTTTTGTTTCAGTAGTAAGGCTTTGTTTATTAATCATTAACTAGTTTGGCTAGCAAGTTTTGTGATGTTTTGGGTTTTTTAAGATTTGTTTGTTTGTTTTGTGTATTGGAGGGATTTTTTTGTTGTTTTTTGTTTGGGGCTGGTTGGTTGGTTGTTTTTGAGGGGTTTTCTTTGTTGGATTTATTTTTGCTGTTTAGATGTGATGTAGTAACCGTTACCTGAGTAGTTCATTAACTTCTTGGAATCTGATAACTAGATGCTGCTGTTGACAGCTGTCACTGTTAAAGTTTTGTCAGCTTTGTTAAGGTGACTCATGCCACTAAGAAGGAACATCGAGAAGCTGGAGGTTACTGATACATGTGCTGAACCAGTTACGTTTCTAATCATATTACTGTGTTTGCATAATTGGTAATGACACATAGCAAAGAGAGATCTGTTTTGCTTGAAGAGCAGCCCTGTGGAAATTCTGAAATGTTCAAAATGACATGGAAAATTCTGTTTTCAACATCATTATCAGCTGGCAAGACTTTTACTGCTTTTACTTCTTCCTCCCAAAATACAATACCACATAATTTTCCATGGAGCATTATAGAAATCACACTTATGTATAAATTTTAGGGGGAAAGATTATTTCATGCAAGATTATATTACATTTTACATTGAAAGTTCAAACCAGAGATGTCTACCTAATGTTTAACAACTGCTTTTTTTCTTCAAAACTGCTAAATGTCTTACAGAGTTATTGGAAACAGACAAGTTAGTCTTTGTTTGTGGCAGTGCAAGGACAAGTGCAAGGTCCCCACCTGGGCAACTCCTGGTGTTGATACAGGCTGGGAGGTGAAGGGGTTAAGAGCAGCCCTGCTGAGGGGGACTTGAGAGTACTTTTGGATGAAAAACTGGACATGAGCTGGCAGTCTGCACTTGCAGCCCAGAAAGCCGATTGTATCCTGGGCTGCATCAAAAGCAGCATGGCCAGCAGGGTGAGGGAGGGGATTCTGTCCCTCTACTCTGCCCTGGTGAGAGACCCCACCTGGGATGCTGCACCCAGCTCTTGGGCCCCTCAAATGGCAAAGACATGAACCTGCTGGAGCAGGTCTGGGGGAGGGACACAGACATGGAGCAGCTCTCCTGTTGCTGTTGACCTCGTTTCAGAGAGATGAGACACACTCTTTTAAGCAGTGAAAAAAGCTAGGACCTTATTTTATATATCCCTCTGTATAGGGTTTTATAAACCCTCCTGTGTCTATCTTCTATTGCTTGGTAGCAAACTGTTATCCCATAGTAATTGGTTAGTCTTGGACAAGGTGTTTACATGTAAGAAAGGGTTGTTTGTGAGATATTGTTTTCATTTTCAAAGCTGAGACTGTTGGGATTGTTGAAACAGGTGCAGAAAAATAGTCCTAATCTGTAGCATTCTTTCGCAGGGAAACAAGTTGTTTTTTGCTGTTGCAGGCTTTTGTTTTCATGAAGAGCTGTTGCCTTTCCCACGGCTATGTCAAACTAGGATTTGGTTTGTGAGGCTTTGTGCTGGCCTGCTGTTTGCCACCACACTCCCCTATGAAGAAAGGCTGAGAAACTTGGGGTTGCTCACCCGAGAGAAGAGGAGGCTCTGAGGAGATGCTCCTGCAATCTTTCGGTACAAAAAGGAACCCACAAGAAAGACTTTTTACTGGGGCCTGTTTTGATAGGACAAGGAACAAGAGTTTTTAAGTGTTTTAGATAAGGCAAAAGCTTCTTTTGACCTAAAGCTTATTTGTAGTGCTACTAATATTCTTGAATTTTCTGTAAGGGGTATGGTTGAAGTTGCTCAAGAGATATTTTCATTTGGTGGTTTCCTTAGATTTGTATTTTAAACTGGGTAAATTCTGAACTCTGCCTGTTGGAGGATAATTGCAGCTAAAATATGAGAAGACATTGTAAATAGATTCTGGAGAGAAATAGGAGGGCCTCTGCTGAATGCTTGAGATCCTTCCTAGCTCAGGTGGGTTTCTGGAGCAGCTGTGTTACAGTGTTGCAAAGAAAAGTTGCTATTGTAACTTTTCTTGTTTAATTCTGTACTGACAAGGAAGACAAGAGGACAAAATTAATCCTTCAAAAGCAAGATTTATATTTGTGCATAAACTTATACCTAGAAATCAATGTTTGCACACAACCTTCAGTATAGTAACATTATTCTTTGACAATAACTTAGTGTATTTTATATATTACATAATGACAAGTGAGGCACTATATTATTAATCCTGTATAAAATAGTTTTTATATGCAGGCTTCTATGCTGGAGAAAATTTCATTAAATTTCTTGTGGATTTTCCCTACTTAAAGGAGTTTCCCATTGGCTTGTGATTACCATTTTGACACACCTGAAGAACTTGCAGTAGACATGATATGGAAGACTCCTGTGCTCTCTCTGCCCAGCTGAGTGCAGTGACTTTAAAGGGTAAGGTGCAATGGTTCCAACAAGTTCCTGCCCAGTGCAGCAGAGGTGTATCTCTTCTGTGACTGCCATACCTTCCCAAATGCCCTTACATAATACTTAGGACCCTCTGCACATGAAACCCAACAGTAACAAGGATGATGGCTCATCTGGCTTGGTGCCACCAAGGTTAAGCTGACCTATACCCTGCATCAAATCTGCTCCCACAAAGCAAAAAGGATGGCTCGTTGTTGCAGGACACTCCCTTCTGTACAGAACAGAAGTCCCAAAGAGAAGGACCCACTTCTTGGGGAAGCCTCTTGCTTCCCTGAGGCCTGGGTTAGAGATGTGGAAAGAAAGTTTCCTATCCTGGCCCTCAGATTAATATCCATATTGATTTTTTTGGTTTTTTTTCAGGTAGGCAGCAATGAAGTTGCAACAAGAAGTATGAGGGCAATGAAGAGAAACTTCAGGGCTTTGGTTAAGGAATCAAGAGCACAAGTAGTATGCTTCTGTCCTTCCATTTGCAGGGAATAATGAGGGAATGATCAATTCCTTACTCCAAGCCTAGTGTGACTGGCAGAATTTTGGGGGTTTAATCATGGGTTGGTTTACATGACAACAGGCCTTCTGTGGATAGGCAGTGTACACCTATCTCAAAGGGAGCAAAAGATCTTTGCACAGGAGTTAGAAGGGCTCATTAGAAAAGCTGAAACTGGACTTGAAGGGGGAAACTGATAAAACCAGGCTCACTAGAGATAAGCCTGGGGGCAGCACACCCATGTTTGAGGGACGGGGTGCTAGTGATGTCCTTTGGTCTTCCTTTTCAGTGAAGATAGGGGATAAAGATCCATGTGGTAGCAAAGACCAGTGGTTAGCCATGTGTCAGAAACCACAGAAGCATCTGAGATTGGTCATACAGGAATTAGGAGTTCTCCCCAGAAAAGGTGGAAAAAAGGTATAAACAGCCTGACTGAAGTGCTTCTGCTCCAGTGCACACAACACAGGCAACAAACAGGAGGAGCTGGAAGCCATTCTGCAGCAGGAAAATTATGATATAATTGCCATTACAGAAATGTGGTCATTGTGTGATGACTCACAACTGGAGGGCTGCAGTGGATGGCTGTAAACTCTTCAGAAGGGATAGGCAAGGAAGGAGAGGCAGTGGAATAGCCCTGTGTTTTAGGGAGTGCTGGCATTGTCTAGAGCTTAATTATGGTGCCAGTAAGGTTGTTTATGGGTAAGGGCAGCAGTGCAGAGATGGGCTGAGGCCAGTGCAACAAGGCCGAGTGCTGGATCCTGCCCTTGGGTCACAACAGCCCTGTGGAGCACTACAGGCTTGGGATGAGTGGCTGCTAAGCTGCCTGCCAGAAAAGACCTGGGGTTTTGGTCCACCTGATGTCAACTAGGGGTAGCCTGTGATACAGCTTAGTGGAAAAGTGATAAAAATTGTCTAATTGTGAAAATTCTTACACACTTTAATTTTGTGGTAATTGTCTTAATTAAAATCATGACTTTTGTAAAATGTCCTATAGGGATTTTAGTAATCTCTCACTTCCCCCCTCCCATCCCCACCTTCCTTGAGGAAAGATGTAGTTCTGGAGGTTTCAAAGCTTTTTTTGGGAAAATACACTTAACATGTATAATGATAATTATCTATGTTCTAATGGCATGTTTCTTGACTGGTTTATATAGTCTCTCATCAATTGTGATTAAATGGACAGGAGTTGGAAACTGATTCTCTGCTGCAAGTACTTCACATGATGATCACTATTCTTGGAATTTAGCATTGAAAATAATTAGATTTTTCTAGTTTATAATTCTGCTTTTTAAACAAGTTCTGCTTGTTCTTATAGCAGGTACTTTAAGAGATGGTAGGAACATTGTGTCCTGTTTGTGTCCTGGATTCGACCCTTGTTGTAAATTACTACAAATGAAATAACTTAGAGGAGAAAATTCTATTTGATACTTTTATTAGTTTGACTCCACTTAAGATTTCTACTTCAGGGAAGTTGTGTAGATGTTAGTTGGGAAAAGCACTGCCCCCCTGCCCTTTTATTTAAAATGGATTTCTAAGAGGAATTTTTAATGGCAAAGTTATGAATAGTATATTTCTGTCAAAAATGTTGTTTAGAAACTCAAAACTGATTGTATTTTAAAAAATCATGTATTTTTTTAGGATGCTCAGATGAAGCACTGCTTCATAGTGATGATAGTTGAAATATTTCCTGTTATGAACCAGCCTTTGGAGAAATAGCTGAAAAACTATGAGAAAAGGTCATGATACATACTTGTCAATGTTTTTGCAAATAAAATATATCAAATACTGGTACTGTAAAATTTATTGTGGACTTAAGAATAGGGATTGTAGGACAGTTGTAGTTTATTACTGAATTCTTCTCCCTACTAAGGTTTTGACTGTTACTGTACTGTTGTGATATGCAGTTGTGTGTTTTTCTTTGTATTTCTGTTAGTTACTATGTGTGTAATATGTGCAAGGCTGGATGCATACATCAGGATGGATTTTTGACAGTAGCAACCTGTAAATGCTGTTGCAATAGAATTTTCTCCATACTTTTTTTTTTCTTATTAAGAAATTTAATATTAAGAAAAAAATTATTTCTTATTTCTTGCCTCTGTAAATTACTTGCAGAATTGCAATTTTTTTAGCATTTTTTATTTTTTAATCCAGGTGGCTCTTTTGTGTTCTAGATCTCTACACAGCTGAGGGACAAGCGAATGTATTCATCTCCTCTTATCTCTGCTATCTTGAAAGACTACATATAGACGTGTAGAAATGTTCTGGCAGAGTAGCAGAGTAGAGCCCAGAAAATTTCTTGTTAATATTTTGAATGAAAAATGGTGAATTTCATCTATGTTGTGAAGAAACTGCAGAAACGTGTACCTACTAAACTGTGAAGACCAAAGTTCCAGGTGTACTAATAATGCAGGTTATACGTTTTAACATTCTAAGAACTTCATTGAATGGTGAAGCTATCTATATATCCATAGGTTGGGGATTTTGATATTTTAAAGCTCAAATCTTGAGACCCAGCTGTATAGCAGACTTCATGATAGCGGCACACAATTCTTCAGCAATGACCTGGCACATTTATTCTGTAGAAATAGAACTACTGCAAAATTGTACTAGCAAATCATCTAGGTCTATGAAGCATTGTGAGTTAAATATTCTAAGACAAAACATTTGTTCTTTCTGAAAGAATTCCTGTTACTTGCGTTCTCTGAAAGTTTGTATATGGAAGTACACAGCCTGCAGTACTGAGACATTACTAATAGCTCTGTAGCTTATTGCAGTATAAATATACAATGGCTGTTAATTTAGGCCCTTTTCCCAGACTTCTTGAGAGTCACTGACACAGATACTTTGTGTATTTAGTTCTCCATATTTAGAAGGATGTGTTGGAGAGAAATCTTTCATTGGAGCTATTTCAGTGAGTCACCGAGTGCAAACTGCCCATTAAAAAAAAATACTGAAGAGGTTTTATTTGGTGACTTACTTGTGTGTTGAAGTACAAGTTCTTCGTAACATCCCATTTACCATCCTATTAATTAGTTAAAATTAAACTGCATGGAAGTCGTTTATCCTTTTCAGGACATGATAATTAGTATTCAGTAAAATTAAATAGTGCAGCTTTGCATTTAAAATCTTAATTAACTACCTGGATGAGGTGATGGAGTGCACCGTCAGCAATCTTGTTGATGACACCAGATTGAGTGGGCTGGAGAGCAGGGCTGCTCCTCTGAGAGACCTTGACAGGCTGGAGAAATGGGCTGACAAGAACCTCGTGGTTGGTGTTCAGCAGAATCTGAACACAGGAACAGAATAACTCTACACAGTAGTACAGGCTGGGAACCGATGGCTAGAGAGCAACATCACAGCAAAGAACGTTGCTTTGCTGGTGGACATGGAGTTCAATGTGAGTCAGCTCATTCCTTTGAGCAAGAATGAAGCCAGTCACTGAGAGTAGTGAGTATTTCTGTCAGCTTGACATTTGTGTGATGGCATCAGAACAGTGTCTAGATTTGTGGTTCTTGGTGTAGGAGTGGAGCTGACGTTCTGAAGCTGGCCTAGAGGAAGACTGCCAGGATAATTAGGGTATGGAAGCACATAATGAAAAAAGAGAAGCTGGAAGAGCTGGGTGTCCTCTGTTCAAAGAGTACTAGGGTGGTGGATCTTGTTTTCTGTTGATGGGAGGGTACAGAAAAGACAGAACTAGACTCTGCTTGGAGGAGCTGGGTGATAGGGCTATAGACAACAGAAAAAGTTCAAGCAAGGGATGTTTCAATTAGACATTAGGAAAAATTATCATCACTGAGGTGGTCAGATGTTGGGATAAGTAGTTTGAAGAGGCTGTGAGATCTCCACACTTGGAGATACTTTGAACTTAATTGAGAATGGTATTGAGCAGCCTTTGAAGCTCTGAAGATTGCCTTGAGTAAAGGATAGGAGCTGTTGACCTCCAGAGGTTCCTTCTAATGTAACTAAGTGCTTGCTCCATATCTCATGCTATGGCTGCACAGCTGTTTTCTCCCTCCTCTGCATACAACTGGTTCTGACCCAGCTGGTGGGTTTGGCCCAGAGGGCTGTGGAGTTCTGTAGAAGAGAACAATATTGTTGTCTTAAATAAACTGTACTGTATGGCTCAAACCCTGATTTTTAACCTGACTTCTGTGTAGTCAAAGATTTTAAGTGATCAGTTTAATGCTTTGAATTTTCACAACTGTCACGAAATAGACTAATCCTCAATGAGATTTTTTCCCAGAGTGTTGTATGTTAAGGGTTTTTTTCTGTAATATGGCTTACTGTTAGTAGAAGCAGACCAATTACTGGTGCATTCTTTCAGTGAAATAAATTAATAATTGTAATTGGAATACTGGCTTATTCTGGTTTTTATTTGTTTGGTAAGGTTGGGTAATTTCTATGTGGTTGGTTTGTTTGAGGTTTTTTTCCCCCCCAAAATTCATAAATTCAGACTTTCAAAATAAGCAAGCTGCCTGAAGTTTATAATTACTTACTTAATAAAAGAATAGAAAGTTAAATTCACTTGTCTGGAATAGGAGTTAGATAGGCAGCATGTTCTAGTATAAAATAGTTTGTTTTAATCTTTAATTAAAAAGAGATAATTTGGAGGGTTTAGTCTTTGTTATTCTGGATGTATTTGCAATGTAAAGTGTGCAAACCTTAACAAAACAGTCACATAATTTTACTATAAATATGATGTAAGTTGCCTCTTCATTTGGTCTTTATTTCATGGTAATACCTTTTAAGTTCATTCAGAAATTCTGTTGATTTTTTGCTGCACGTATTTTGCTTCATGTATATATGAGTAAGAAGTCAGTCTGCAGAACCAGAGTTTTAAAATAAGTCCTTAAGAAGATGATTGGTTAGCTTTTTTATCCCTCCCCCCTTTCTTTGAGCTATTTGTATCTGTACACATAGATACTATACTAATAGATGATGAAGATAATGAGTGAAGTTTCTCTTTGATTAGTCACAAGCCTGAAACGTATACTGAATTAATTTCAGTTTTATTAGGTTGTGGTATTAGGGTAGCTGTGAAGGGTTACTAATAATTATGTCCTTCATTATTTTGGAAATATACAAATATTCTCAATTTTAGAATCTACTCATGAGCGCTAGAGAAAAAATCCTACACCCCAAAATCATGTGTTTTTTGGGAATAACTTCTGTATGAGTAATACAATTTCTAGGAAAACCAAACAGTATTTTCTGTAAGTCTTCAGAATGTTTTAGCTTCTTCAAAGGAATGAGGACATTCAGATCAAAGCACACTGGGTTAGCGCTAAATGGAGGTGTTCAAAGAAGTTTTTTTGAAACATAAAACCTCAGTATGAACTTTGAACAGAAAAATATTCTTGAAACAGTCTACCCATGGCTTACTGTGAAACTAAATCCTTTTGCATTCCTAAAAGCCAGACAGTCCACCCTAGTCATGCCTTGTTTTAGGTATTGTATACTTTCTTTTCCCCAGTACTGCCCAAACCTGCTTTCTGTAACTCTATTTGATTTCTGTTCTCTTTCTAAACTGCCCACCTAGCTGCTGTATCCAAACAGCTGAGGGCACACAAGAAATGTCCTCATGCAATATTTTATGTTGTGGCCCCAGTTCCCTACAGTTGAGGGATAGCAAATAATTTTTATTTAAATGTGCTACATTCTATGAAATCAAAGTGGCTTTAAAATCTATCCACACAGAGCTGAAGATATGAGAGCAGTATTCTGTTTTCAAAATTGATTCAATGAGATATGAGGCTGCAAAATGCAAAGTTTTGGGCTTTTTAAAATACAGTTTGCCATTCTGATTGATTAGGAAATAAGATATCCATGTCACTCAGACACTTGATTACATCCTGTAAAGATGAGCAAGCTTTTGCATAGGTGGATTATGTGCCTTTTAGAGTAGGTGGTTCCATCATCCCTGTTTCCTGGAACATTCCAGCCTCATGCTTTTCTGTTGCAACACAATAGGTTTTCAGGCAAACCACGCAAACCTTTGAAAAGGGAGTCTCTTCTATTTATTTCCTCTCTTTATAGAGGTAGATTTTGATTACTGTATATTGTTAGTCATAGCTGGGGTTTTTTTAGATATTTCCTTCTAAGATACTTCTTTACTTTATAACAAATAGTCTTCCATTTCTCTAATTTCTTGTCTATTGCTTTTTTTGCCTTCCGCATTTTCTAGAGTAGTTTAGTGCAAATGGAACATCCTTCTTGCTGTGCAGGATGGTGTATGAGTACATAGAGTGATACCAGAGTAGATTTTTAAAGCTATTTCTGCCTGTTGAAATTTTCAGAAGTCCTTAAAACTTAAATCCTCTAATGGATATCTCAACCCTACTGATAAAGTATTGTTTCTTCATATCTAGTAGCAATTGAAAAATCAGGTCCACGGATTGTTCCCCAGCAAGTTTTAAGTATATTGTGAAATATGGTGCAACAGGATTGGTGTTATGGGGGGAAGGAAGGTATTGTTGTAAAACATCTCTTTCCCAGCTGCAGGTGGAGGGGGACTAAATTAGACATATTTCTCACCTCTCCCCCCTTCAAGACTGTGTTTGTTCAAAGAGCTTTGTGCCAGTTTAGTAGACTTTGTTCTCACTGGAGTCCTGCTGGGCCCCTGCAGCTACACTAAACCTTTTTCACCAATAACTGTTTTTTGACTGTCAGGGTAGGACAGCCTGAATTTTTCCCTCTAGTAAATGCAGGCTCACCTTTGTCCTTTCACTGCCCATTTGAGAGGGATTTAAGTTCTTTCCATGCAGGTCTTGCTTGCCTAGTATCAGACACCTGAATAGCATCAGCTGCTGCTCTTAATAATCATGTGGGGTTTTGCTTGGTGAAATTAAAACTGGACTCAGATAGGGATACTTGTTTTGCTGACATCTCTGTGAAGGGCTGAGGTGAAGTTGCTATATCAGTTATTTGTTGTGAGTTTGCATCCTGATATCATTTGATACTCCTTTGTACGCTGCCCAGCATAGGTTATTGCAAGTTTAGGTGCAGTTTGCAGCAGACACTGCTGCCTTTGGTACTGTGATGCCAGCTCTGTATCTGCAGTCTCCCACTCCACCCAGCAACATCTTCTAGTTCATGCTCCATCCACTATCCCTTTCTGAGTGTATGGCCGCTGTCAGAGTAATAGCTGATAAAATCATGCTGGATCACAAAAGAAATTTCATGAAAACTGTTGTGACTTTAGCTAATGCAGTGGTACTGCATTGCCTGTAGCACCCAACCAACTGTGATTTTGCACAGTTTGCACATTGGTGATGTTTCTGTCTCTGTCTGCACTTCAGTATGAATAAACACTGTTTTAAAAGTATTTCCGCTCCATACAGTATGCACTGGTACAAATAGTCCTGCCTCCCTATCACTGCTGCCATGCTCTGGCTGTTTGGACCATCAGCATCCAGGAAGACAACCCAGAAGAGGGAATTAGAGAATGAGTTAGATCTATTCTGCTTCTCTGTACAGTCACCAAAATAAATCAACAAGAGAAATTGCAAAAATATGGATGAACAGAGGGGGTGGATCAGAAACAAAAAGGGCAATATCAGCTCCGGTGTCCATGAAAACCACTTTAGAAACTACAGTGTAAGTTTCTCAAGCAACATTAATGCCATTAAAAGGTACTGGAGGCAGATTTCCAGCTTGCTAAGTGTGTGCTTCATAGTAACTATAAAAATAACATTAAAAATTCTGAAGCTTTCAGGGAAGTCTGATAGAGGTCTCACACTGATCTGGGCAGGAAAGTGGGTCCTGGGGAGGAGAACAACCCAAGAAAAGAATAAGAAGTATAAGGAAAAAAGAAATGCGCTTTTTTGTGGCTTTTTCCTGGTGGAGAGCGGGTAGGGAATGTTCTCTTGTGGTGACTTTTACTTTACAAGCAGGAAGAACTATTCTTAAATAAGTGCCTGCATGTTACATTGGCACTGGAGCAGGTTTTTCATAAGGCAGTCACCAAGGGATTCCTGAGCATCACAACTCTGCGAGCTGCTGAGACTAATACAGCTGGTTCCCCCTGCTTTCGTCTCATCTGCCACTGCTTGTCTTTGCTCCTGCAAATCTCTGCAACTGGCAGTGGGATTTTTCTTTTAACAAACTCTCTATTCTTGGACCTTACCCCAGTGGATTTCTGTCTCATTTTCAGATAGCCAAATCTAAGTTTGCTAGTACCTAGTAAATGCTGGATTGATGACTGAAGTTTTCTTAGGCATAGGTCAGGCTGTGTAAGGGCTGCTTTATGAGTCACGGTAGAGGAGGGTGAATGGGCTTGTGAAGCTGAAAGAGACACATGGTGACTTAACAACCTGCTCTTCTACATCGGCAGGCTGGATTTTATAGTCTCAAGTGGCCATGCACCATCCTGGGCTGGATATCTGCTGTCACTGCTTTGCAGCCAGGTTTGGTAGACTTTTAAGTCTTCCCTTACATGAGGAGGCATGGCTAGCTGTGGAGGCAGCAGGAAGGGAACGCATGACCCAGTCCCAGCAGCACCACACAGCAGGGAAAGCCCACTGCAGATGTCCTCTGTGACTTTGTGAGCGGCATTCGGAAATAGCTCTGGCTGAGAACCTCCTGTGCAGTGTCACTGACACCTCCCGCGTCAGGAGGGTGACCTGGATATTTCTGTTCTGCAGGACCTCCCTGTCTAATGTAGCAGGAAATAAGGGACACAGAGGTCCTAAAAGTCACCTTACCTAACCAGAAGTACCAGATCCACAGGTGAGGTAGCTGTGCTTCAGCGCTGTCAGTCATTCATTTCTTATGACGCTGGGAACTCTATGAAGCAGATGTGGAAGGAGCTGAGGCAGTGATGAACATAAACTGTGTGAACTCCACATTATGTATTTTGATAGTAGATGGTGGTGTGAGCAAGCAGTATTAGAAACAAAGGGAATGTAAGTCTAGTGAATGCTGCTTTTCAGAATGCTTGCTTGCCAGCACAGTAACCATCTGTAAAAAAAGGTAAGGCAGCAGTTTTCCATAAAATACTCCAAACAATAGAAAGATCCTACCAAAATCTGGGCAATACACAAGGCTCAGTGCGTGGACAACACATCAGAGAATCTTGGGTACTGGATACCAAGCCAAAGGCTTTTGCTTAGGAGAGGAGTATTATCACATGACCATTAGCAATCTGAGATTAAACAGGCTTAAATCTGGTACCTCAGGTGATCTGGTTCTGGGACAGTCCAGCATAACTGTCAATTACATTCTAAATATTTTTATGATGATTCCCTTTTTTTTAGGCTGCAGTGTTCTGGTTCAAAGTAAAAAAAGTAAAATATTTTCTGACTGTATAAATAGTGTTGAATGCTTAAATCTGTTTCTGAATAGAGAAATTTTCTTCATATTGGGAAAAAGCGGTGACATTTTTCAGGTGTGCTTCAGCTATGCAAGGGTTTTCTGTGAGGTGTCTCCTTGTTCTTCCCCAGGACACATGACGTGAAAAGCAGTAAAGAGAGTGACAAGCTTTACAGACTACAGGAGAACATGGGAACAAGAAAATTGGTGAAAGAGAGGCAATTCTGGGAGGTAGTTTCCTTTTATTTGTTGTTGCAGTGAAGTAGAGAGGAGTAAAAAGAACCAAGGTCTGCAAATGTGATACTTTGAACATTGCCAGAGTAAGAGGAAAAGACTCATAAGGCTGCTTATGCTCTCCTCTCTCCTTCGTAGCATCTAGCTGTAGCTCTTCCTTGATAATTAATTCAGCATTTCTCAGAGAAAGAAGTCTTTCATGAGAAAATGGGGGGGGGGGGAAGACTAAAATAATTCAATGTTCTTTAATGACAAAATATCACTATTCTTTCTCAATGTAAAAATATTTTGGATGCGCTTTAGAGGTTTCCTGCATTCTAGCAAGGAAAAAGGAGATGAGCAGACACCATCCCTTTATCAAGTATTGTTTGCCAAAGTATTTGGTGATGATAGTCAGGGTCTGATTTTGTAGGTCTAATCTTATAACTGACAGATTGTGTTGAATCTTGTGGAGAAGCTGTGAAAATTCTGGTTTTGGTTATTTTTTCAGTGCAAATGTGATTTTCTTTAGAACTCTTTGTTAATTAAAACTGTGCAACCACCCTGCATTTTTGTAATATTTAGCCTCTCTCTTAAGAAATTAACTTTGTGACTGATTACTGGAGGTGGGTTAACATGATGCAGTTTTTAAAAGATTCCAAGACAGGCTTGTTGGACAGCAGATGCCTTAAGCTGTTCCTGGAATATTAGTAAAAATTATGTAATATGATGTAATAATTAGCAGACATGTCGATAAATGTGATGTCCTGAAGATCTGTCAATGTAATACCATAATGGAAAGTCTGATCTCACAAACTTACTTAAATTCTTTGAAGAAATTGGCAAAATACATTTGTTATAATCCGGTTGAATTTTCAAGTGGTGTATCCCATGATCCCTTACTTAGAAGTCTTAAAGAATCCAAACAGCTTTGGGAAAGAGCGAGGGTTCACTGCCTGCAGAAATCACTGGTTTAAAGATGGTTATGGATATGGATGGAAATAAAGAGACAGTTTTCACAGTGGTTGAAGGTTACTGAGAGGTTCCCAGATGGGTCAGTGCTAGGACCTCTGCTGTTGCATGTGAGGTTAAATAATACAGAAAAGATGGTAATGAGTGATACTACAAACTGTGCCCACTGCAAAAGGATTTTATGAGACACAGTGGTGGATATAAAATTCAATATAGCTAAAGCTGAAAGATTCATACGGTTTTGGGAAAAAAGGGTCATAAATTTATATAGCATATAATTCTATTAATTATTACCGTTCATTAACAAGATCTCAATATTGTACTAAAAACTCTGAAGAAAATTAACTTAGTCCTTAGTATCACTCCAAAAAGTGAATGAAGTGTCAAAATAGAGGCTATGCTGCCATGATGTGAATCCGTTCATTTTGCATGTCCTAAATTAAAAAGGTGTTAGTGGCATTGGAAATAGATCAGAAAAAGCAGAAATAATCCTAAAAATAGCACAGAATCCGCTTCTTCAGAATTAAGGCTATTCAATCTGTAAAAGAGCAAAAGATTGGTATGACAAGAGTGTGATCACCTATAGAAGGTGATGTGATAGAAATCTCTAAAATCACAAGTGGAATGGAGAGCCAATATGGAAAGTTTCTTTGATGTCTGCCTCTCAGTTCTTGTAGACAGTTAAAATTAAATTTAACAAATTTCCAGTTAAAACCAGATATTTCTTCACAATGAATAATTAGCTGTGAAATTTTAGGCTGTTCTGTCTGTTAAAATTCTGAACAATAGTGGAAGAAAAATGCTATACAGGTTATTAATATAAACCTAGCATATCTACCTCAAAAATTCATCAAATGTAAATTGCTGGAGACTGGGAGAGTGTTGTGTAGAAGTGTCCATCTGTTCTTGCCCAGTTTTTGTACTTTTCATTGGTACACTCTCCTATTAACTCTGGACAAGGAAAGAGATGAGAAGTAATTATCTGATCCAGTATAGCCATTATTATGTTTACAATACTTGAAAACAAAATGGGAAATAAAAATGCTTATATTGGTAACAACGAACTTTTAAAAGAACTGAAGTCATAGGTAGTCTGATTTTTTATTTGTGAAGTCTAAAACAATTAGAAATTTGGCTGTAAACCAGATATGAAGGCGTTTCATGAAAGCGCACAATAGATTGTATTAATTATTAAAATATTGACATATAAGTAGTAGAAGTGGTAAATGAGATAATTAGATTATCTAGTTATCATTAATAACGTTTGAGTATGTATATAATGAAAATAATTTTCAGCTTGCCTTAGCTAATGTCTTGAAACAGAATTACTGTTAGGGATCAAATTCTTTCAAAGTAGGAATAAACTAGTTTTTTCCCCATTTAGAGTCTTAGATATTTATTCCTAAGCAAAATTCAGATTTATTTTTGAGGATTAACACTTTTTTTTTACAAGTCAGTCTGAAATAACTTCCATAACAGCAGAGGATTCTTACCAGTCTTTGTCAGACCTAATTTTTAATTTATGCCACAAGCCTTCCAAATCTACAGAGCTGATAAAAAACCTGTTGGTTTTGCTTTTTTTTTAGTTTTGTAAAGGCTTGTTTCATACTTTTGTAATTCTCTTTTTTAAGTTGTGCGATGGAGCGTAGGCTGTTGTAGAAGCCAGGTAATTTTTCAGATTTCCAAACTGAAAATCAGTTGAACCCAGAATCTCAGGAACACATTGGCTCTAAGAATCTATTACAATTTTTTAAGTATTGGACACTGTGAATGCAAACAGTAAGAAAACTCATTAGTAAATATAAGTGTTGAATGAAGAATTCTGATTTCAGGACAATTATGTCAATTATGTCAATTATGTCAATATGAATTTAGGACAAATATGTCAATCATAATAGTCCACTAAGTTGCTGGACTAAAGAAATGTCTTCCCTTGGCAGATTATTCATTGTCTAATTAACCTTTTTACAGGTCTTTCTGTAATAAATAGGACTGGCTGCTTTTGGGAAATATAATGGATTCTATCAGTTTCTAAGTTTACAGTCAAGGAAAACATTTTGTAGCATGAAGAAGAAGCTAAATAAAACAGGAGTGTAACTCCTGCAGGTCTTCAACATATTTTAAATTCATTTTGATGTTTTCACAGAATTTCTGTGGAGTGGATGGATATCTGAGATTCTGCCAGAAGTTCAGCACCATCCTGATCCTTTCTAGTTAATTAAATCTCAATCTTCTCAAGTGCAGGGATAGGAGCCCTTACTGCCATCTAAGATTCTTTGTCTCTCAGTACCTAAAAACTTGCTCTCTTTCTTCTCTGGAAAATCATGGGCAGTTTCACAAATCTGGGCACTAATTTTCATCTAGAATCTCCTGGTCTACATCTTTATCTTCTGCTGTATCAAGTAGCCATTTACCTAGGTCAGACATTGCTTTGACATAATAGTTTTGGATCATCAAGTTTGGCTGAGATTATATCTTGCCTCAGATACCTTTGAACAGCCTTCTTGTCTGCCTGCCTTTCTCTTTTAGCATAACCACAGGATGATGTCCAAAGAAATGTCTGGATCTGGTTTAATCCACCCTTATGAAAATTGCTGTTAAAGTTGAAAACTGTTAAAAGACTTTAAAGGATGAATAATTTGATTATATAGGCTGATTATGTGAAGTATGATATAGTCTATATGCTAAACCAGTAAAACAAAACCATTCCTAGCTTTCTACAACTGTATTGCAATAATTTAAGATGAAAACTTACTGCAAACTGGTTAGCCTTAGCCAGTATAAATGCCACTGGATTTGTTGGAGCACAGATGCTCTTTTATTGTTATGACACATTTCTGCATGAACAGGGAGTTTTTTGTTTTCAGGCATAATAAGAAATTGAAACAGTTGATGCAATAGTGAAATGTTCCAGCAGACACAAGATGTAAGAATCTGGTGACCTGGATGTTGTGGTTCAGAATATAAAGAATGGGGTTTATATCAAAGTTTTGCTATTTAGGAAAGACTGTAAGAGATGAATGTAGCAAGACTTCTAAAAGAATTATTTTTAAAAAATTACATCTGTGATTCTGTAATATTCTTTGGGCATGTGAGCTGAAGTTTATGCCAGGCAGGAGTGAGCAGAAAACTCCCCAGTTGATGCTCTCAAACTTCTCAGCAATATCTGTTGTGAAAAAAAACAGAGAAAAATTAAAATTAAAAATTCTTTTGTTTCTGTCATAGAACATCTGCTTTCTTTGCTTATGGCTTATGACAACAAATGTTTTCACCAATCCGAGAGGGGGTGAGCANAAAACAAACTGAGAACATGGGAACAGGGAAAAAAAACGATTGGGATACAAGCATGAAAATGTCCTGTCACCCCAGGACATTAGTTTATATTTCTCTTTTTTCCTGAAGGAAACTTCATTGTCCTGACTGGAGGGAACATTGTCTTGATAAGCCACATAGGTACATACTAATTTAGAATGATTCAGCAGAAAAAAAAAATCATCATAAGAGACTTACGCAGCCTCAGCCATTTCCTAGAAATAAAAACATGCAGGATAAGGAATGTTTGGTCAGGATAATGACAATTCACCTACTTGTGTATTTACTATGTCCTTTAGTTAAAATAAACACCTACTAGTTCTGCCTTGTCTCGCATGACAATGGCCCATGGATGAGGAAAGTTGTGTAGAGTCCATTCCCCTTTCAACCTACTGCTAACTGTTTTCCCTCATTTCCTGCATTTTTCTTGCTCCTGGAAGTTCAGCCAGGCTTGTTCCTTCTGCTGCTCTTTTTCCACTGTCTTATCTGGTTGCCAGCAGGAATAGCGAGAGCATAGGAGAAATGGCATGAGTGCTGTTACTGTCTTCTCTGGCTTCAGCATGATCCCTGGATGTGATCACTAGGAAAGTTCCACTAACCATCAGGCACTGTGTCTGTACGCTTATTTATGATCCCAGTGTCTGTACAGTTACTTTTGGTGAAAGCTTTATGGAAGTAGTTGAAGAACTTCTCTATTAAAATGATAAAGATTTTACTACTTGGGTAAAACAGTATTTTTTTCAGTGTGGTTCTTGAAAATCCTTCTAATATTAAGTCTGTATAATGTTCTGTTTCATGTAATTCTGATGCAAAATGGGGCAGATTTTCCAAACTAAGTTACTCTGGTGCCTTACATTTTTCCTTCTTCCATTCCTTACCTTACATGGGAAAGGTCAGTAGCAGTCAGTTCTACACAGAACAGCAGTCATTTGTATTGTAATAGTGTCTGCATCAGTCCCGAGGTGTGTTGATTACGTTAGTAGGAGATCTGATAAGAATAGAACTTCATGGCCAACAGGTCAAGGGAGGTTTACCCCCCTCTACTCAACTCTGTTCTTTTGAGATGCCACTTGGAGCACTGTGTCCATCTCTGGGGTCCCCAGTACAAGAATGGATCTGTTGGAGTGAGTCCAGAGGATTGTCACAAAAATGGTCAGAGGCCTGAAATACCTCTCCTGTGAAGAAATGCTAAAAAGATTGAGATTGTTTAGCCCAGAGTAGAGAAGGCTCTGGGGAGACCTTGTTGCAGCATTTCAATAATTAAACGGGGTTCTATAAAAAAAGATAGAGGCTTTTTACCAAGGCCAGGTTTGCCAAGGCAAGAAGCATTGGCTTTAAACAGAAAGAAGTAGATATGGATTGGACCTAAAATTGGATTGGAAAAACTATTTTATGATGAGGGTAGCGAGGCACTGAAACAGGTTCTCCAAAGTTGTGGATGCCCTGTGATTGAGCTCAGGTTGGACAGGACTTTGGGCAGCCTGGTCTACTGAAAGATGTTCCTGCCCAGGATAGAAAGAAGGGTTGGACATTTTGATCTTTAAAGATTCTTTTCAGTACAAACCCTTCTGTTATTCAAGCTCAGGTAATATTGGATTTCTTAAAAATCTTTATTCTCTTTCTGTTTTCTTTGGCTTAATACTCATTTTGAAGCTAAAAATCATTACACAATAAGGTTGTGTTTCATTGTAATTACACTGGTGTCAAGAATTATCTTCCCAAATACAGGCTGTATATGACATACTATAATTAAATTTTGTTATCCATGGCCTTTATGTAAATTGTTTAACTGTTTGTAGGCAGTAGAAAAAACAGCCAAATATCTCAGCAGAGGTGTTCCAGCAAAAGTTAAAAATACTTAAGTTATTGTTTGTTTGAATTCATTTTAGATTAGATGAGATATATCTTTCACCATTTCCCTGCCAAAGTCAGAATTTTGCCAGTGGGTATATTAAACATTTTATCAGAAGTTCAGCAGTTGCAGTTCTCCTAATTTTCTGATGTACATAAGATGCAAGTGATGATCCGTGTCACTGCAGTTACCTGGATGCCTCGTTCTTAGTTAGGAATGATGATTTAGATTGTGGAGAGTCAGCACCATGATAAGCAGGGTTGGACTAAAAGGAGTTAAATAATTCCTGAAGTTGTCTCTCAGAAATGTTGTAAAACAATTCTTAAATACTGTGTAGAAAACATACATTGTTACAGGAATCCATCTCATTTTAGACACACAATGATCTCCCAGATTCTCTGTTTAGACCTTAAATGAATGTATTGCTTTGAAGGAGTGCTGACTAGTTAAATTACCTCTTTGTTAAAAGGAAATGGATTTGTTCATTCATCTGAAAAAAATCAAGATCTCTTTGAAAGATCAGCGGGGTCACATTGTCTTTTAGCTTTACGTGGAACAAAACCAGCACGTAAGAATGCCTCCAGGAAACAATAAAAGTATGTGCGTGTTTCTTTCTGGTCCAGTACATTTGTGAACAATGCTCGTCAGCTGTCTTTGACAGTGGAATGTGCTTTCTTCACCTCCCACTTGAAAACAGGGAAACAGACACTCCTTTCATGTAATCAGACTATATTTTACAAAATTTCATCAATAGATATTTATGCTATTAATATATTGCAATAAATAAAGATTTAGTTTAGTCTTCAAGGTGTGGCTTGCTTAAATGTAAGTAAGGAACTCTGGCAAAATTGTATATTCCTTGAAATGGTGTGCAGTGTTCTTTTCAGTGCTTTTAGCTGGGTAATAATAGAGAAAATATTATTTTGGTAATAATGGAGAAAATACAGTAAGTGTTGGTTATTTTATTCGGAACCTGTGACCTGTGGAACTATCACCAGTCTACAGAGAAGCAACACGGTGACTGAAGTGTGTTCACATGCTGCCAGCATGGGAGATGTTGCACTGGTTAAGAACATTACCAGTCTCTGGTTCATCTTCTTTAGTTTATCACTGATGCTGAGTGTCCTGTGAGTCATCAGCTGCTGCTGCTTCTTTATACAGGTGCTGGGTGACATTTGTTCACTTCTTTGTGATGAAAAGGTGATGCTGTCAGCATTGGCCTGTAACACAGAAGTCACTTTTACAGATCCTTAATAAACTGACAATGTTTTATGCACTTTATGCAAGTTTTTTTTTACTTTAGCCAGTGGAACAGTCTGTAGTGAGTTATTTGTACTAAAACAGTGTGCTTTGGATTAAAATTCCAGAACTGTCTGTCTGTTGCTTGACTTAATCTAATAAAACATTAAGCATTTCTTTTTGTGCTTCCTCCCCTTCTGATCTAGACAGAGAAGGTCTTAGGGTGCTTGTGTTGATGGACTAGGTACAAATCTTTTAGATTTTTTATTTGAGTAGTCTACATAACGTGAAGATTGAAGAGCTAGTCCTGAAAAAGTTTTACTGTATTTTATGCCTGGAATTTAAAAATACTATTAAGAAGAATATATTTACCTGGAGGATGGTTGGGCACTGAAACACACTCCCCAGGGAAGTGGTCATGGCACCAAGCCTGACAGAGTTTAAGAAAGTTCTGGACAACACTCTCAGGTACATGGTGTGATTCCTGAGATTGTTCTGTGCAGGGCTGGAAGTTGGACCTCAATGATCCTTGTGGGTCCCTTCCAACTCAAGATGTTCTATGATTCTCTGATTTCTCTTATATCATTGACTAAAGTAAAGCAGTTTAAATGAATAAAATTATTAAGGCCTTGACAGACAGTTGCATTGGGAATAACTCCAAAGTGTAATCTGAGTTTCACAGAATTTTGAGGGTTTTGTTGTTATTTTTAAAAAAAATTTCTGCAGACATGAGGCCCTGGAATGAATTTTGAAAGGAATTCACAGTTACAGTTGAGACTAATGGATATCCCAGAGAGTAATTATAGAATGATGATTCTTTTGTTCCATCCTACTGAATTGCTGTTCACTAAAGGGGGAAAAAAAAAGTATACACCACCACAGATTGCTCCTTTTAACTTGTGCTGGATTTCCACCTGCTCCCCCCAACTACCTGCAAGAATGCAGTCTTTGTCCATCTATCACAATGTACCTTTGATTTGGCTGCACAGTATCTTGTCTCTCCTGCCATGTGTGTGTGTTCCTACCCCACAGTGGATTTACTATATTTCATTAAAAGGATGAATGCAAGTATTGTAGACAACACAATTAAAATTAATGTAGCAATTACTGTAGCTACACCTATGCAGAATATTTTCTTAAACTGCTTCTAATCTATGCTGCAGCTGCCCCAGTTGCATCCCTTTAACTGCAACAGTGCAAAGAAAGCCAAAGCCATTCTTAAAATCCTTTTTACTCCACAAACTACAATTGTGAAAGAAACGTGTCTCAAAGAAAATACTCCACCTGGATGAGTGTCTTTATGGCTGAGTCAGTAAGCCAAAGTCTCAAATTACTAAATTGAGCAATAACTTTAACCTTCAACTTGTGGGTACATATGCCTGCATAAAGAGATTGTAACCTAAGTTGCTAGACTCTCTATCCCACAAGCATATAAATGAGGAAATAATTAATTCTCTCACTAGCCCACACTATGTTTTATTCAAGTCAACTCTCAACATTTTTGCCACTTTTCAACCTTGGTATTTAAAGCACAGAGAATGTTATGTTTGCGATCATTGTATGAAAGGTGAGATGTTGGCATAGCAATTATTTTTTTTTGTTCTGTATTTTGATGTGTAAAATATAACAAGAATTTGATAATGTTAAGTCCTATTCACAGAGGTTTAAAGTGGCAGAGACACTTTCATTATTTCCTGTTGATGAGTTGGAACTTTTGGCACAAACCTTAGCATATTTTGGTGTCTAAAAAAAACCCTAAACACCACCACTCTTTTCTATAACCAATTCTCAAGCTTTTCAAGTGCATTTGTTACTTTAGACTTTGCAGAAAAGTTCTCCCAGATACAGGTATCCAGTGAGAATGATTTGCAATTAATTAAAATTTGACAAATCTTAAATCTTGACTATAAACATGTAAAAATTAGATTTAGCCTAACTTTTTATGCTGCATCTTAATTGCAGGCATCTGTGCTATCCATATGTAAAATAGGCATGCATATTTGAATGCTTCTCAAATTTGCTTCAAAATTCTTAATTTTGTCTTCTTGGTGAAGTGAGTTTTTCGGTGGTTTTTTTGGTTTGGTTTGGTTTTGGTTTTTTGGGGGTTTTTTGTGTAGAGAGGAGAGGGTAAGAGAGGAAGAGCACTAATCAGGGCCTTTTCTGCTGTTTCTGGGAGAGAACTTGGTATTCAGAGAGTTCTTGAACGTAACTTTTGACTTCATTCATTTGTGTTGTCTGTCCCAGAAGTGAGGATTAAAATTACCAACATCACAATGTGACACTCATCCTAAGCATACAGGTCATGAGGCTTTCTCCTAAACCTTGAAGGTTTGTGGTTCCCTTCTGCAAAAAAATATGATTTATAATGTAGGACTGACTCTGCAGCAAACATTACAGAAACTCAGCTTTTAAAAATGAGCTGTTTAAGTGCAGTATCCAAAGCAAATAAAATAGCTACCTTTTGAGCTAACTGTGCTTGAAGCAGAAGATACTTTTAGAATGCAATTTCAAAGTATTTCATACTTTCATCAAAAGCCAGGTGCTTTTGAAAAACAATTATTTTTTATATCTTTTTATCCTTTTTGTGTAACTAATTTGTTATCACTTGTCTTTTGAAGGGTTTAGAACCCATGTAAGGTACATTATTTTTAGTTAATGTATTTTATTTTAATAATATTAAGATTTAAGTATGAGGAGCTACTTAGTCTTACTTCTGTGATCTTGGCTCGCTTAGCTTTTCCACAAGAATATTCTTACAGTTTACATGACAAACTACTTAAGAAGTAGTTTTTAAGGTTTTTGAACTGGAAATTGTACTTAAACTTTTTAAGGTTAAACTGTGTAATTACGAAGTGTTAAAATGTTTAAAAAAAGAATTGCAAATGATTATTAGCTTCAGTCCTGATCTTTGCTCTTTATATAAAGAGCAGTTTTTTTTGGTGCAAGAAATACATAGCATTTTCTTCTCGTAGTTAAACCTGGTATTTTGTTACTGATTTTGATAGATTTTCTAGGCAGTGTGATGTGGTACAGTCTGTCTCCCTTTTTTTCATTCCCCAAGGTTTAGAAGAGCTGCTGTATCAACACGTGCTAGTCCTACATTCAGTAAGAAATTCTGCTTCACTACTAAAGCAATTAAAATGTAAATTGAGAAAGGTATGTTATAAATGAGTGTTACATGAATGATGTTTCCAAAATACTTACCTGATCCCCCTTGTACAATATTTTATTATTTTTTACAAATTTCTAGCAAGCACCTAGAAAGGAGGAACTCCTCCTAAAATCTTGTGATCTCATTACCATTCTTCTTCAGACTCACTTCTGTGACTATGCCCATGGAAAAATCAACAGTAATTGGGCAGCTTGTGCAATGGCTCTCAGAATCTCATTGCTTCTTTTATCCACTCTTTTTAATCTTGTGCTCAATTGTCAAGCTCCTATGAGAGTGGCTGTCTCTTTTTTGCATTTTTATAGAGCTGTGATACCAAAGTGTTGCTAATAAGCCATAGAAATTACTGTTTATTGCTCAGGCAGAGAAGTGTGATGGCCCTGATGGAGTTTATAAGAATCTTTCCTTAAACTTTAGGGTGATTTTTGGGTTTTGTTAGGCTGGAACTTGTATTTGGCAATACAGTAATAAATATACTTTCAAAATTAGAATTAGATGGTTGATGTTTGGAATTCAGAAATAATGTGGGATATATTTTGAAAGCATTACATTTGGTTTTTCCTGAGTTCTTTGATGTAAAATGATGTTTGTGGTTATGATAAATGATATCTTCACCTCTAAAATCATGAAATGATAGGCTGAAGGAGTGAACTAAGTTTCCTTTCCCTGAATGCCGGATTCCAGCTTTGCTTGTTAACTGTCTGTTCTCTGAGAATGTAACACGTTGGAAGCTCTTCATGGAAATTTAACTACTCTAAAAGGCATCAGACTGGGCCCCTTTCAGCCATTCTCAGGTCAGAATTTTGTTGCATCAGCTGACATTTTGGCCTTTTTCTCTCTCAGTTGAGGTAGAGGCTGCTTTGGTGCCAAATGCAGTGGGGCTGTTTGCTGAAAGATGAACTGTAGGCTGTAAATGGGCAGGTCTTGAATATTTTACAGAAGGGCACTCATCAACAGGAGCAGCTTGAGAGAGGCAGCAGCTGTCACATCTTTCTTTCTTCTGGACTTCCAAACATTAGAAGTCAACTGTTAGAGCCAGAGTACAGAGACAGCTTCTCCTTGTCTTTCTGTGTTTCTGCTGATCTATTTAATTGCTATTCAGAAAACAAAAAATACTACCGTGTGGCCTACCAAATTTCCAAAGCATAAAGGGCTAATGGCTATTGTAGTGTTAAAGATGAAAGACCTTGTGGATACTGTACAAGGTGACAGACATGAATATAGTTTATCATATCATGTGTTTTAAGTAGAGAATTGTTTTCTGGGTTAATTTTGACCCTGTCACTTCTCTCCTTGCGTTCTTCCAGAGATCAGTTTCTTGCTATCACATCAGATATAAGCTGTTTGCCATCACCTGAAGGGCCTTCATTGACTATCCCCATTCTATCATCTTTCATTTTATTTTGATAATGTGATGGCTATATTTATATTAGCCTTTGCTAAATTTTCAATACCTCTGCATTCATTCTTGGTTTTGTGTTGGAGTTCACTTGAGTATTTTCAAAGCCATTTCATAGCTCTGTCTCAATCCTTTTTAAAGTTCTCCCTTTCACTTTGACTGAGACTAATTTCCTTTGGAGTCTAGTCCTTTTACACAAGCAAGTTTTTCACTCTTTTTATTTCATTCACCTTTCTGTATCGTGTCTGCGTCATATTTAGCCCTTTACTGGACACAAAGGCTGTAAGCTTTTTTAAAGATAGCAGATGTCACTGCTTTTTTCAGTGACTTACATGGTGCAGTCTGCATATTCCTAAAATTTCCTGATTATATGATAATATACATAACAATTCAAGCAATGTGCCTACATCTTTTATATTATTAGTCACTGATGACAGTACAACATTCTAATATATCCATACTGCACCAAAAGTAAATAAAGTTTATTTGGCATACAAAAAACCTAATGATTTTTGCCTTTTCTGCAGAAAAATGACTTGAGCTTTTTAGCTCATCCCACAGAGACCCTCACTTCTCCCATGCATTTCCATACACCTGCCTAAATCCATTCAGATTTCATCTTCAACATCTCAACAGAACCACCCTGTCCCAGATTTCTCTCAGGTACCTGGGGGCACCATCTTATCTCCTTCCACTCTCAGTGTTCTCATTCATCCCTACCCAGGTTTGTTTAATGTTCCAGTTTGGGCAAGAAGCAGCTTGTTCTGCAGCTGATGCAAGTTATCTGTGTGCTAATTTCCAGAAATAAATGCATGGAAATTGGTGCTGTTACGTTCTAATTTAAAATGATTTGTGCTTTTCTTAGTGTCACAGGCATTAGTGGGATCTTCATTATTGATTTCCATGATGATTCTGATATCTTTTAGGCATTTGTTCTCATCTAATTTAGTTTATAGTCTTGTGAGCTACTGGTGGTAGATAGGGATTGACAGATAATATAATACCACAAACTAATCCTGTTAAAATTCAGTGAAAATCATTATTTCAAGTAATTTTTGAGATTCTGTCTGTTGAATGTATTATGAACTGCTGGCTGACTGAAAATGTGTAGAACTTTTCTTTGTACACTGAAGGGTTTGTAGACTAAAGCCTGAAACTACCCAGTATGTAGAGTAATGCAACTAGTTTTGCATCTGAAAACACATTAATTTATGGCACTGAGAGTTGTGATGTAGTGATGTGAACATGCAGTGACTTTCTTGAAGAATATAAATATTATATCTGTATACTATCTGCATGCTTGTATTTTAGAATGTATCAATGACAGAAAGATACAAAATGTTGCAGAATCTCTAGTGTGATTGAATAATCTAGATTTTGGGTTGTGTATATAGCTGGATATATGAAGGATGTCCATTTGCTTTTGGATGAGTAACTCTGGTCTCAGGCAACATATTTAGTGCGTGGAGGAAGCAGAGACAGCAGGATCATTGTTACCTCACAACAGCTCAAAATAAAGGTTGTCTTACCACAATTTTGTAGGAAAAAGGATTAAAATGAAGGCCACCAAGTCTACCTCCCTCCTTGAACAAATCTGACCACACTGATGATATTAGCTGATGAGACAACTGGTGACAACAGCTCTAGGGAAACAAAAGTGTGTCACTGCAGCTGTTCACCAGGCTTCCTCAACTGCTTTTACTGTTAATTTTATCCACATCCTGATTCCCTTGGATTCTCTGCAGCTCTAGACCCCTTGGATTCCTCTGCTTCATCCAAGGCTGGAGGGGCACCAGTAACTGTGTGGGAAAGCCAGTGTAGAAACAGTAGCTTTGAGATAGTCCCAATAAGTCGAATATAAGGTACTGGGCAGCTCATCCCTGTCTGATTTTTATGTGCACAACACAGTCTCAATCCCCTAACCTGCTGTGCCTGGCATATTTGGATCCCTGTGTGTGCTTTGTGGGGTGAAAGGTCTGGCATGGAGCATGTGGATGGGATGACTCATGCACTAAAGAGACCTCCTAGAAGGTTCACTGTGCAGCCAGCTGCAGCCAGTGCTGACTCCCCTGTCTGTCCCCTGACATAAACCACCATGTGCTCTCTCCAGCTGCACATCCAGATAAGCTCCTGCTGTCCCGTGTCATGAGCAGAGATGCTCTGTCTGCCCTGTCTTTTTGCAGCTCAATCTGCTGGTTGCCTCCATCAGGTAAAGGTGAGAGGCTGGGGAGCATAGCAGCTGGAAAGTACTTTGAAGTAGTGTAAGGTCCAGCTGGTTTGTGTCAGTACCAGTGCAAGGCGTCGTATGGACCCATTCATTGTAGATCTAAATGTAAGGGGTTATGTGTTTAAAAGAGTCTGCTTAGCAGAACTGTTAAGATGGGGCCATGGTAATTCCTGTGTTCGTGGGCATTCATCTTACTGGCACAGAAGAGTGCTGTGTACACCCACCTACACAAGCTCAGATGCTTCAAGCATATTGTAATATGATTTTCTTTCATTAAAAGTTAAATTGATGTCTGCTTTATTGCATTTTTTTGAAGAATTTTTCTTCCTTGTGTAAGAATTTTGCTTTAGATCTGTTCTGTTTTTGAAGTAACATCTAATTTTTAATTCATTTCTCATTCATGAAAGTTCCATTTTCATGTCAGTCTTCTAATACAGGTTGATATTAGCCATTTCTTTTCCATATGTTTAAAGAGTATAGGTAGTGAAGATATTTGCAGAGGGAGGGAGAGCCACAATTTATCAGGGACGTGATCTGTGAAGAATTGGGAATTTGTGTGCATTTACCTAGAAAGATTTCAGCAATTCATGAGGAGACTTTATAGGCCCTATGTACTTCTTCACCTGCCTATTTATAGTGCTGTAGCTTTGCATTAATTCATCTAGGAAAAAGTATTTTACAGAATAACTGGAATATTGTTTGTCTCTTTTAGGCTGTGAAGCATGTTACAGAGCCGTGCAACACGTGGATGAAGGGGAAAGGAAGAAGTGCCATTGATAGCTAGGATAGCAACATGGGAAATACAACCACCAAATTCCGCAAAGCTCTTATAAATGGAGATGAAAACTTGGCCTGCCAAATCTATGAGAGCAACCCTCAACTAAAAGAAACTCTTGACCCAAATACTTCTTATGGAGAAACGTACCAGCACAACACTCCGCTCCATTATGCTGCTAGGCATGGAATGAATCGTATCCTGGGGTAAGCAGCGTTTGAAATTCAGCTTGGGTGTGAAAAACTGACCTTGAAAATGCAAGAGTGTCAGGTTATAAACATCTGATGTGTGTGTGTATAGGGGTACACATATATGTGCATGTGTGTGTTGCACAGACGGAATTTGTAACAAGTTCAAGTAGTAGTAGAAAACATGCAAATTCGTCTATAATCAGAGGCTGATATAACAGTCTTTAATTTTATTTCAGTATCTATTCCTTTCTTGTAACATTAGTCTTGGGCAGTTTTAGCCTGCTTCCTAAAGACTCCTATACTATAGTTCTTTGAAAATAGTGACTGTTCTTTCATTCTTGATGTGTTTTCCTGTCTTTAAATAATCTTTTTGCAAAGCTGTGTGGATACTACTCTGATTGTAACTACTTCTAGATGGTACAGTATATATTTATTCTTGTGTTATTCAGGCAGCTTTTATTTTTGGGGTTGGATAATAACAATGAACATTAATATCTTGATAGTAAGTAAGTTTATTATTGCTGCAGTCAACATGGACAGCAGTCCCTAATATTAGCTATTTCCATTCTTTTGTATTTTTGTCTGTGCTCTAAGATCAATTAAAGATTAACATCTTACTCATGTCCAGACATTGCAGACACAAACTGTTCTCATCTTGTATTTTGTGAAGGAAGTACCAGGCAGACATTGCTATACCTCTTCTTCAATGAGCACTATTAGAGGGAATTTAATATATATCTTCTTTTTCATATTAGGAAACAGAACTTTAGGAAAGTTATTAGGAAATAAATACTAAACTGTGTTATTGGTAATAGTCTTTTCATCTTTGTGTTTATGTCTAAATGGGCCTGTAGTATTCATAAGGTTTGTTTTGTACCTTGTATGCTGTAACTTTACTAGCTTTTTGGCCTCTCACCATACATTTTTCCTCAGTGTTTTAGATTCATCTAACCAGTTTTTTGCTTTATAATTTCTCATTTGTCTCAATTTTGGCTAAATATTTTTCTCTTCTTCCTTATTCTGTATTTCTCTTTTTAATTTGATGTTACCATTTCATCACTGAAACTTTTTATTTTTTCCCCCATTCCATATTCTTGAATTATAGAAAAGAGCTAACTAAAATGAATTTAAAATAGTGTCCAGTTTTTACTTACACTTTCCATATGATTTTTTTTCCTCTGAGATGTTCAGGTTATTTCTCTCAAGAAAATAGCTCTTAAGAAATTATAGCCTCACTGAGACAACAAGGACATATGAAATTGCACATATGAAAAGAAATAGTATAATTACTGACTTCTAAGCAGTGTGTTAGTTAATTCATATTGCATCATTATGATGGGATCTCAAATAACTGCTTTGTATTTTTTTTAAAAAGTCATTTAGAAATGCCATTTTGCTATGAGCTACATAGGACCTTCAACATCTAAGTCTCACAGGACAACTTTTTTTTTCACACATTGCAAACCAATCATCAAAAGAACCATTTGTTTGCCTTTTTGAGTCAGGGCTTTGTAATACATTTTTTGTCCCTAAACATAGGGTAGGTGTGTTTATCTGCTGGAGTCTGGTTCTGAAAACCCAGACTGTTAGAGGAGTGAGGAGTAATTTACTGAAGTTTTTAACTATTAACTTTTCTGACGTCTTTCTAAGGGCTTCTCTTTAAGGTGTGCTGCACATAAATGTAGCCTTTTTATCTAGACAAAGTAGTAAAAGTGAGTAAATATAAGTCTTACAGTATGTCTGTTTGCTAAGTTGATAACAGAATGGGCACAAGTGCTTTGGAGTTAAGCCATTTCTTTTTCATGCAGAAAGTCCTGGGTAGGGCAGGGGTTAAATGAACTGCTTATTAAAAGGAATGCTTTGATTTACTGATAAAGTTCAGTACCTAAAAATAAATTAATTTTAATCTCTTTGTATTTTGAGAGAAATTTACGATTATGAGATGTCCATAGTAATATAATATTTTAGGTTTATCTCTTCATAAAACATTTTAAATATTGGGGAATCTGTAGCAACACTAACTACAAGCTCTAGCATTTACTTGCACGCATACCGTATAATTCAGTTTTTTGTTGTAGGCTGAGATTTGTATTATTGTATGTGGATATGAACTGACATGTGTTTGCAGTTTACTGTGTGAGATTTTCTCAAAATAGAGTAGTGTGATGCAGTTGTTGGTACACCTTTTGCATTACAGAATGCATTGAGAGAGATATTCTGGGATGTTCAGAAATACCCTGTCTGGCAATGCTGAGGCAAAGGGACAAATTCCCTGTTCGCACATGTGTGGGTGGCGTGACCGGCCAAAGGCACCGAGTTGGCAGTGAAAGGGAGTTGGGGACATCCTGCTGCACTAATCTCAGAAGGGAAGAAACAAGAAACTGGAGAAGAGGTGAAAAGGTCACAAGGCAAAACTCCCGACCTGGACAAACTTGGTTTAATCCAGCATGAAGTCTGCTGGCAGAAACTTAAACCAACAGAAATTTCTCAATGATTTCGAGCTGCACAGTTATTATGCAGCAAGTATCTGAGTCATCTGGCTGCTGCACTTTTCATCCAACATTTACAGCCCAGAAACAGGATCAAGATGCAAAAATTTGAAAATTTGCTGTTAATTTCTTTTCACAAGATTCAGCAAGAATTTGTTAAAATGCTAGGATTGTTTCTTGATCATTTTAATGAGTATCATAGGAAACTTTAGTATACTAGGAATGTTGAAATAAAAAACAGAACGTAGTCGACATTCCATTAATGTATAACTTGGTCTGCAGCCCTGAATAATGTTTACCTGACGTACCAGTTTGTTTTAACATAGCATTTAATGTTTAAAAACCAACAATTGCTGACCACAGTAATTAGCTCAAACAAGAATTTTTGAAGACTTGATCTCAAGCCAGTAAGCTCATCAGGAGAGCCCTGTTCCAAGGCTGTCACAGGATAACCCTCAGCAGCCAGCTGTGACACCTGTCAGGAGGAGTTGACAGAAGTGCATTGTACTGTGGTGATGGGGCAAGGTTTTGGTAGCAGGGGCTGTGGGGGTGGCATCTGTGAGAAGAGATCAGTGTGCCCCACACCAGGCACAAGTGACATCTGCCAGCTCCAAACCAGCCCCACCACTGGCCAAAGCTGAGACTGTTGGTGATGCTGGTGGTACCTCTGTGATTGCATACTTAGGAAAGGTTGAAAAATGCTGCACAGCATCTGTGAGAGAGGAGTGAAAAAAGTGTAAGGGAAACAGCCCTGCAGAGACACCAGGCCAGAGAGGGAAGGGCAGGAGGTGATGCAGGCGCTGGAGCAGAAGTTCCCTGGCAGGCTGTGGTGCAGACTGTGGTGGGGCAGGATGTCCTCCCACAGCCCCTGGACATTCACACAGAGCAGAGATCCTCCCACAGCCCCTGGAGGAGCCACAGCAGAACAGGTGGATGTGCCCTGAAGGAGCCTGCAGCCCATACCAGATCTGGCTCCAGGCAGGAGCTGCACAGCCTGTGGAGAGGAGCCCACACCAAAGCAGGATTTCTGGCAGGACCTGTGACCCTGTGGGGGACCCACACAGCAGCTGTGTGCTTCTGAAGGACTGTACCCTCTAGAAAAACCCACACTGGAGCAGCTCATGAAGCACCCCACATATAAATACTGAGAGCTTCATGCAACATCCACACTGGTCTCATTCCACGACAAACATTTATCATGTTTCCCTATGAATTAACGTCTTGACAGAAGATTCATATTCAAGAAGATAATTTAAATTTCACTCCATAAATGTGTATAAAAATATTACAGACAAAGAACACTGGAAACATGTTTTCTTTAGAAAATGTAGTCTTCAGATGATCAAGCATACCCAGTGCCCCCAGGCTTTTTTTTTTTTTTTTTTGCTTAAGGTAGGTTTTAGACTATCTGACTGCTTAGTTTGAACGAATTACTATCAATATGGAAAGTTACTCACTAATGTCTGGCTGTTGGTGAACCACTCCTGAGCTATGACAAGAGAACAGACTTTCCAGAGGCTGGTTGAGATGGAGTGACTGGAAATCACAAGGACTTGCTTGACGTTAAAAGGGAAAAAAAGCCTTAGATAAACTGTCATTTTGCAATATATGTGGTGTGACTTTCAGTTTCGCAGCTTTGCTGGGAAGCTTTTTGGATCAGTGACAGATTTTCCTCATTGTGTGTATCATACTGCTATATCTGAGCACTTTGTGAGTATTTAAGCCAAAAGTGGATTGTTGTAGCAATTGCTGCTGGTCCTGGCCTGAAAAGGGGGGAGGAGGAGATGACAGAAACATGGAACTCTGGGGAGACAGGACAGGTTTATGAAGCTGATTTTTTCCTAGAACAAGAAAAACAAGGCTTTCTTATTACAGAGATTCTAGAAGTTGAGGTGATTACTAAAAGTAATAGTGGTAAAGTAACTCTGCCAATGAAGGCATAGCTAAGCCAGTCAGAAACATTGGTAAATGTGCCTGGGATTTGTTCATAGGCAATATCTCTTGTCTCATTGTTATAATTTAAGAAGTATATTTCACTTCAGAAGAATGACAGTACATCAAAATAGTTGTGGTTTCCTCTAGACTGAACTAAATATGCATCTCTTGGAATTTCAGCTACAGTCCCCTTCTGTTCTGGCTGTTTAAGAGATTTCAATAAGGACTGGTCCAAACAATTGTAATGCAATAAAAAAAAGTATGTTGATATTACCAGTATGTTATGGAGGGTGAATTTCCCAGAAAACTTGTTGACCCCAGAGGGAATGTTGCATTCGTCACAGCACATTCAGGAATGTCTCTTCCCATGCCAGATTTTGTTGGCTTTTCATCCATTTGAAGTTATGTTGAAAATTAGTTTAGGATGATTTTGAGGGACATGTGTGTATACTGTTTTGCAGAACAAGATTTCTCTGAAGTTTAGAGGTATTAGAGGATTTTTATGCTGCAAGAATAGATGTTAAGGAAAAGTGTTGACAAAAAGCATGTTCTTTGCAGGTCATCTGGCTTTAGAGAACTGCTGTAGTTGCTTGTTTTCTGATAAGGTTGAAGCTGCTCTGAATTTTTCATATTGTTTTTTCTGGAGATGGAAATCAAAAAGAGGCTACTTCACTGTTGTGACGGACAGAAGTTGTGTAAATGTTTAAACTTTGAGATGCAAATAGACCTAAATGATTCATGCTGAAATCTTCAAAAAGGTGCTAAAATTAATATTTTTTCTTTATTAAATTTCTGAACATCTATTCAGTGCTTTGACAGTAAGTCTAGTGTTCCTTTTTAAATTGCTTTCCTAACAGTACTTCTGATATAAATGTGAGCAAAAGAAAAATAATAATGTTCATAGCAGCTCTTTGTCTAGTAAGGGCAAATGGGAAAAGTGTGGGGTTATTAATCAAAATGACAGGATCCCAGTGTAAGGAAATTTTTATTGAATGTATGGATATTTTCAAGTATGTGGTTCAGAAAGCTCCTGGAGGAGTCTTTTTTCCCCCTTTTTTTGTTCTTCATGGTAATTCTTTGAATTACTACATTTGCTTGGTGTTTTCCAACTTTAAAGTTCATTTGGAAGAAAAATCATGAAGGCATAATAGTTGCTTAAGCTTCTTTCCTAAAGGTAGTTTTTTAATGTTTTGGCTTCTGATTTTAATGCAAAAAAACCCCACCCAACTATATTCCCTTTCTTCCACATAACAAAATAATTCTGTTCTGGTTTAGTAACTTCAAGTATATGATACACTACTTCATCTGAATAATCTTTTAGAATGTCATTGTCTAGATCATTCACTTTAAACAACAGAAAGCAAGCTCGTTTTTAATTATCAACAGTTATACATATAACTATTTCAAATATACTTCTATTTAAATTAATTTTATTCTGAAATATAAGTATGTATCCACTGGAATTATTCATACTAGGTCTCCTTTATAGTCAATATAGACATAGATAATAAATCTAGTCAGAATAATTAGTGAAGGCAACAGCACAATGCATGTATTGTGAAGGTGACCATAAAGTGTTTGAAATTAAGTATGTGCCAGCAGTGCCTCTTTCTTCCCATTGATTTTAAGGGAATTTAAGAGAACTGCATAAGCTGTAGTTGTTTGCACTGTAGGTCACCAGAGCTGAGAAGATGAATCTCATCCTACATTATACTAAATACGTAAAATTGAGTAGTAAGCACCTGCAAAGTTGTAAATGGAACAATTTGATGATTTTATGAGACATGAATTCTACTTTTGGGAGGTACTGCTTGTGGTATAGTGTTACATGTTTTCCTTTCATGGTGTGTGGTGAATGATCTGTGCAGTGTTTGGATCTGTCCAAGTGGGAGCATTTGTATTTATCCAGTTGCTTTGTTGTCATTGCACTCAGCTGCTGTATTGATTCTGTAAGGTCCTTTTTAGATTAGTTATTTTGTGTGGTTGTGAGTCTTCATCACCTTTCAAATTCCTTGGAATATGAAATACTGAAGGGAGCTCTTGATTAGATGAAGGAGAATAATAAATGAAGAATATGATCTCACAGGGCTTTGTGGGCATGCTTATAAAGAAGCAAGAGGACCAAGTGAATTGAAGTGCCCCTGATTTCAGTAGCAGAGCATCTGACTGCGTTGTAGAAAACAGTAATGCAGTACACTATTGAAGGTTTCTCATTCTGTTGTCTGTTCTCCTTAGTAGAGCTGTTGTGAACATTTTACCACAGGCAAAGTAAAATTTTCTTTGGTTTATAGAGGAGTACAGCTTCGGTCCTTGCCAACCAGAATGACCACATCTTTATTTCAAGTAATTTTGGTGCCAGGTAGAGTTTGTGACTCCGTTGAGTTGACTGGTAAATACTGAAGCATTGTGTCAAATGGCTTCACTTCACCCTGGGGTTAGAGGCACATGTGGCTTCCTTACCAGAGCGATCTGTTGGCTCAAATTTTTCAGAAATAACTCATAAATTTTTATATCTAATTGCAAAATCCAAGCAAAATATACAGTGACATTGTATATAGACCCAGTTTTCCTTTTGGCCAAGGTACAGATCATGGATGATTTGATTTTTTTAAATTCACACCTTTTTTTTTCAATTTAATGTAATAAAGTTACATCACTGGCACATGTAAAGAAAATAAAAATTAGTGTCTTTAAAGATAAAGTGACATGCAAATTGAAAACATTGTTATGGTGGGAGAGATAAAGATGAGACAATTTCTCTAATATATTTATGTTTTTTAAGAAATAGAAATGATGCAAAGCTTGATAGTATTCACTGTGTAATTTCTTCATTATTGGTATGTAAATAATATCAACACTAGATAGCATACACTGCCAGGTCATTTACAAACTGATACAGAGATAGTTGTCCTGTGCAGAAATACAAATCTGTGTGTTTAAAAGGTGACAATGAAGACACTTGTTGGTAGTTTCATGTTTGTTATTTCATCTCACATTTGTTTGAGACCAATCTAAAAATAATAGTCAATAGTTATGCAGGGAGAGAATTCAGCATGGATGATCTCAGAAAAAATCTGTGTTCAAAGGAAGGATTTGGGGACAAGGCTGGAAGGATGGCACCTATATTTGAGAATTAGTTGCTGCCATCAAGAGATGTATATAGGAAAGGGCCAGAGACAGAGATGCAAATCACACAGATTTTGCTTTACAGAGGACTTTCACAAAAGCTGCTGGTAAGCAGCCAGCTTGAGTGGAAGCTACTTCTGATTTAGCATTCAGTTCTATTTCTTTTGAAGTCCCACTCAGAATATTGAGATAAATAAAAGCCAGAAGAGGCACGGAATCTTGGAAACAGTATTCCTGACTGTCCAAGGGAATGCTAAACTTAAGTGACTCATAAATAAAAACAATAGTGCTCTGGTTACAGGACCAGAACAGAAATTTACAGGTGTAATTTATACATTTTTGCATTAGGAATTGTTTAATCTCTGTTTTGGTGCTGCTGTTCCTCCTAATAGTCATAGGAACCATAAATAAAGCATAATTTTTCTTTGGCCCACAGTATAACAAATATAAGGATTAATGTAAGAAATGCTTAAGAATCTTAGTGGAACAGAGAAGAAATTTTTAAGTACTAATAAATAACTTTCTAGCAGTAGTATAGTTAATAACAATAGCAATAATTTTATTCACTGGATGTGGCTTTCAACATCAGGTAAAAAACAGTACTCTTCGCAAAATGATTTAAAACAGTCATGACTAAAAAGATTTCTTCAAGTGGTTACTAGTACTCTGGGGTTGTTTTCTTATAGTATATTTGAGAGAAAAGTACTTTTAGTGAAATAATCATAGTTATTCAAGGTTGAATGCATCGGTATTGGCCTACTGTGTTCAAAGCTGAATGATTCAATGATTTTATGAATTAATTCATTGCAAATGAGTTTTAAATTACTGGGTAACATGACTTGGCTCTTCTATATGTTGTAACTCATGGCTTACCCATTCTTTTGTTAATGCTCTTAAAATTCTATTAGTACTCATACTTCTCTTAAAGCTGTGAGCTTTAGATTCATGCCTGCACTGGAGTTTGCAGTGTAAATTTCTTTAGCAAGCTGTACTTAAAAGGGCTTTCTACTTTATACAGTATATGTAAGTGTTTTGCTTTCAAAAATTGTTACTTTCACTATCTTTGAGCATATTCAGACATGCTTTAGCCTCCAGCTGTCAGAGCTAGCTTTATAATTTCATTTTACACCAGTTTTTAATTTTTATTTTTCCACACATGGAAAAATATTTTTTATGGTTTTTTAATGCATACAAATAGAGCATAGACTCACAGAATGGTTTGGGTTGGAAAAGACCTTAAAGATCATCTAGTTCCAGTAATATGTATCTATATATAGCTAAAATATATATAGCATTTGTTTAGAGAGAGAAAGAAACTGTAAATATGGTGGTTTTCATGCCCCAAACATCAAAGATTTTATCCAAACCTGAAGAAATAGTTGTGTTGTTAGTTTCCCAAAGTGAGGACATGTCCCAGTTGTTTATTTTTCAAGTTCCCAGCCTTGTGATCTTGAGTTTCTTGCTGCTTTTTTGCAAATACAGATAGTAGTAGGTGTGAATGTTACAGCCCTTTCCTTTTTGTCACTTTTTCAACACTTTTATCATGCTTTTGTCACCTCAAATTTGAATTCTGCAAAGTGCTACAGATTGAAGCAAAATCTGGAAACTGCAACTAGAGTAAAGTCTGTCTGCTTTGTGGTTAAGTGATATTTCCCATAGGCAATGCATATTTTCACTCTATCAGTACATTTCCAGGCAAATTTAGCTTCTTATACCTCTGAAGTTGTGAGCCAAATTGCAGGGATCTACAGCACTGCTCTGTGAAAGTCTTAGGCACCAAATACCACTGTTAAATAAGGAGCCTTGTTGAGTAATGAATTTGTGGATGTAAAACGTATTAATTTGCCCATTTTTGGATGCTAGTCATTTCTGAACTTAAAATTATGAGTTTGGCTGGGCTTTTCAAGATTGGCTTGATTTCCCCTTATGCTGAAGAGCTGATCATATCTAAGTGCCACTATAGAATCTGTCTTCTTGTCCCCATCTTCTTCTCCTTCCCATTTCCCTCTTTCTGTTTCTGACTTTCCCACCTTCCTTCCCCTCCTTTCATACTGTCTCTAGTTTCATACTTTGTAAAGCTAATTCAAACAAACAAATTCACTTTGGATAGTGTTTGATACTGGTTAGTCTCACCATTTCATGTAATTGGCTCTGAAGCATTTTGCCTGTGTAGCTAAATCCCTTCCCTCTGAAAACAAACAAAAAACCTCAAGGAAACAAAATACGTTGTTACTTTTTCTGACAAGATCTTTAATCTCAAGTTTGGCATATTCATATTTCCTAACAAATGCATCTATCATGTCAGCTATCATGGAATGAAAGAGAGATTTCTCTAAGGAATATTTTTGCTGTAAAATAGGACAACATGGAGGGGACTGTTTTGTGTTTTCCTCTGAATACTTTGTTGCCACATATTTAAAAGAATGGTGTTTTAATAATAAGCTTTATTTTAAATTCAAACCACTCAGAGATTTTCAGGAGGAATAAAGGACAGAAGTCCAACTGACAAAATAGCTATCAAGACATTCTTCCATTGCAGGACCAGATCACCTGTGCCTAGTTTTTTCTGCTGAAATACTTGTCCAGACTATTTTCAATAATATCTGAAAGGGAACTTCCCATCTACCCTGTATAGCCTCTTCCTTTATTAATAAAGTACTTTCAGGATTATTCTTTGTCCTGAACAAAACATGAGTGAACTCTGAGAGAGAGATAAAGGTGGTATGTATTCAGGGACAATAGAAAGAGGAGATGGCATTTAGATTTGTAACTATAGCATAAGGCAATAACTGAGGTAAATAGGGGGTTTTTTTGTCAAATTGGATAAGTTTGTCAAGTTCTTCTCACCACTGTTCACCTGGAGTAATAATGTCTGATTTTGTATGTAGGCAGCACCTGCTTTCAGGTGGCTGAGCTGCCTGAAAGTGGTTGAAACTGTTTTTCATTAGTCTTAGGGGTGTGGTTAGCGAGGGTGGAACCTGGTCCCCTGAACTAACTTAATGGGGTTCCAGAATAACTGGTTTTTTTCATATTTGCAAACTGTTTGGAGTCAGTGAACAGCCTGGAGAGGAGACATAAAGTGACTTGTACAGGCTTTATATGTGACGGGGTTTATGGGAACAGTGCAGGCATTTTTGCACTGACTTCTTGAATGCATGTGCCATGCTTCAGATTTAGATTGGTTTTACCTTTCTGGGAACCTGAGGGAACAATGCCTGTTCTTCCTCCCTTCACAGAGTTCTTCTACCATTGCCGTCCCTGACTCCAGTCTTTCAAAGAGGTGATCTTTCCTCTCTGCCATTGCCTACCATTTACTCCCCCTTAAGAAAAGAATATTTTAGTACACCTCAAAAGGCTAAAGCACGTTCAGATGCATGGGGCTTGTATGATTTGTCTAGATTCTTCCATTTCAGATCTGGATTGTAACTTCTCTAATCCTTGCTGGTAAGAAGCAGCAAGGGAGCTGCGTTGTCTTAGGTGTTGTTAGGATTCAGAGCTGTGATTCTAAGAATCAGCCTGTTGTTCCCCTTTCATTCCTAAGGTGATTATTTGTGCTGGTAATATTGTCCACTTTGAACTGGCTCTACAGTATTCAAGAGAACACTTAAATTCTTGCCAGCTTCTGTCACCTATATGGGGGAGAGTTTGCATTATGTTGCACTTCCATACTGAACCAGTCAATAGTCATTCCTCAATGCATGCTGTGCTGACAGGAATAGTATTTATAATATTTTAAGAAGTAGTAAGTGCCGCATTTACATCTGACTAAAGATATGGCAAAGGAGAATTAATTTTTAACAAATTGTTCTGTCATTATCTATTTGCAAACTACCAGATGCACTACAATTCAGGACAGAGCAGAAGAAATAAAGTACCTATTTCATTAATCTTGTGCCTTAAAAACATTTATCACAATGCAACACAATGCATTTATCAATTGTAGAATAAACTTTCTCATACACTGACAAAGTAATTGTATATGGTACTTAGTGATATTTCAATAATTCATCCAGATCTTGGCTCTTGATTCCTAAGAGAAATTGAGAAGAGCTGTCCAGTAGTAATTCTTTGTTAAAGAACATTCGTCACTAACATGGGTAATCAAAATGTTTGCAAGAAGCAGAGTTGTCACAATCCACCATTCCCCCTTAAAGGAAATAAATGGAATTGTGTCCTAATTAGTTTTTTTCCCTCATTGCAGAACTTTCCTTTTTGTTCGAGATGGTAATCCAAATAAAAGGAATGTGCACAATGAGACATCTATGCACTTACTGTGTATGGGACCTCAGATCATGATCTCAGAGGGAGCTCTTCATCCTCGCCTGACACGACCCTCGGAGGATGACTGCAGAAGAGCTGATTGTCTGCAAATGATCCTGAAGTGGAAGGGAGCAAAGCTGGATGAAGGACAATATGAACGAGCAGCCATTGATGCTGTTGATAACAAAAAAAATACACCTTTGCACTATGCTGCTGCCTCAGGGATGAAAACCTGTGTTGAGGTAAAAGTTCATATATAACTTTATATATATTATGAGTAATTGACATGCACAATGTTTCACAAAGCTTGTTTTTTCATGGGGGAGGGAATCTGTTATGTTATATTGAATCACTTTTAATTCTCTTTTTCATTAATTGGAAAAATTGCAAAGATAAGCAGCCCAAAACACACACTGTAGAGAAAAATGAAAGAAATGGATTACATATACATTAACTTCATGAAAATAATTCCTCAACATGACGAAGACTCATGTAGGCATATAAAAATCAGAATTAATTACAAGACTGTAACAGTGGAGAGAAAGCTTTAAAGGTAGGCATAGGCATTCTATATGTGTAAAGAGAAGTGAAATAACAACCTGAGAGAAAATTAGAGCTCTTTTTATTTTGCTGTGCACCTGGAAATGCTGTCTGCATTTTAAGAACAGATTTGATGTCTTTAATTTACAGTGTTCAGCTTTTTTAATGTTTGTGAAAGTAGTGGATGGTAATGAATAATTGGGAATGACTTTTGAAGATCTTGCCTCGGATTTATTTTTAAGTTATGTCAAGTAATGAGAACTAATATTTAATTGTGCTGGTAATTTAATATAAAGAACAGAAGCAGACATCTAACATTTTCAAAACCAGCTAACATCTTCATAAGTTGTCTATTTTAACATCAAGATTTGTATTTTCAGTGGCAACAATTACTTCACAGTTCAGCATTTGCATGTGAAATTTAGATATTTTTCTTCTGTTCATAATTTCGTGCTTATTCAAACTGTGCTCAGTAACTTAGTATCATCAGCAAAGTTTAGCACTTGTTTTTTTCACCTTCTCTTCTAGATAACAACTTCATATCCTAAAGAGTCAGGTCCCAGAACCTCTGGGACTTCACTAGTGGCCTCTCTCTGAAGTAAAAACCTGATAATCTTTCCTAACATTCTCTGGAGCTGTTTTTAGTATTGGTGTTACTTTTACTATCTTCTAATTTTGTACTGTGACAGATTTAATCCATAAGCTGCATATTGTAATAAATTGTTCAGAAGTTTCATGTTTGAGTTTCATTAGGACTCATGAATATAAGTAACATCTGATGCTGGGTATTTATATTAGTATGTGGTTTGTTGATTTTTTTAGAACCTCTTGTGCTGAGACCTGAATTTGAAAGACTTTCTTTTGTGTCTTTCATAAAGTATGTGTGGTACATCCACAGAGAATCCAACAGTTCATAGCAATTTTCTGCTGTTTATGTGAGAAATTATATGTTATATAATTGTTATATGAGATTGCTTTTACACTTTGTCCAGCAACTAACTTTACAAAAACATTGAAAGATTTACTGTGTGATGTTTTAAAATTATTTATTCTGAGTTTTTAAAACTGTCAGTCTTCCTAATTGTGATTTTGCATTTACCTTTCCCAGACTTTGTTCTTTATGTATTCTTCATCTGGAGATAACTTCAGCTTCTTATTTTGATTCTGTCCTGTTTGTCTCTCTTCAGATTCTTCTGATGTTTCTGGAATTTTTTTCCACACTTACTTAGTACCACTTTTTGAAAATAGGCAGTGGATTTCTTGACTTACTTAGGACTGCTTTTTGAAAGCAGGCAGTGGCTTTCTTGTCTTTTTACTGCGTCTACAAGTTTAATGAATCCTTGGGAATGGTTAATGGGTGGTTCTTTGATCGTAACATTTTGAATTAGGTCTTAGGTCTGACTACTCTGGAGAAAGTCAGGAGTTGCTTCTCCTCTCATGTGTTTGCTGACTGTTTTGTCTATTATCTAGTCACCTATGTAGTCTGAAATTTTAATTTAAGAGTAATTTATTAGCTTATATATTTTCCAAATATATTTGGGAGATGCAGTGACAGGAGTTCCCTTTATTTTTGTGTTTTCCTCCTTGCAGCACTTTTACTCTTCGTAGCCATGTTACCTTTGTTGTTATGGTTTTAGTCAGGTCATTCACCAAAGTTTTTTTGTTTGTTTCATTACAGAATTGTATTCCACTGGTATTTCTTGATAGAGTTAGTTTGTTTATTTATCAGTTTGTTTGGGACTTATTTTAAAAAGTGTATATAGTATCACATTCTGTATGATTCTCACATTATGTTTGCTGGCTGTGTTCTGCCAAGTTTCCAGATATTGCTGAGAATTCTCATTTGAAGTTTGTCATTTCAATTCCCCAGCCTCTGCTGTGCACCCCTTTGAACTGAATATTCTTATTTACCTTCTGGTTTTTCATTTGTCCTTTCTATAGAAGTTCAGATATTGTCTTTTTATTTCCAATATCCAGCCCTTCTTTCATTCTGTTAGGATACAGATTGTCCTTAGTTTTTTGAGCTTCTGATGAATGAAAACTCATATTCTTGGTGCCATTTTCTATGCTATTATTTAAGCTTCTGCCTTTCTGGTTCCCTGCTCAGTACTGAGAGGAGTTAAGAGGATGCTGTTGTTAGATGCTGATACTTAACCTCCAGTAAGACAGCCTGAATCTTGCCCCTATACTTTCTCTTTCTGCTGCCCCATGTTGTTACAGCTCCTCAAGCTCCACACCAGCAGTTTGTCTTCAACATGTGCTTAGAAATAATTTACATGCTTACTGATTTTCACCAGGGAGCCAAGTCAACACGCAGTCTTTGCTAGCTGAAGTATACTCAGACCCAGCTAACTATATACGTGGCAACTGAATGCCACATAGGTGTTGTCAGGCTCTTTCTTTCATCCAAAATGAATCATGGTTATAAGACTGATTTAGAGCCTCTTGTGATGTGATTTATTTGTAAACAAATATCAGGCTGTCTCCTGGGTCTGTGTTACTACTGCTTTTATTTTGATTGCCAAATCTTCATTCTTTCAGATTTGATAAAGAAACTAGTTGCAATTTTTCTCTCATTTTAGTGCCACTTATTTGATCCAACTTCCTGATAAATTCTGCCTATAGGCATTTCACTCGCAGATGTTCTATCCTTCCTCAAGATGAGACATTTGCTTTTAAACATATTTTTATTTACATTATTATACAATAGAGGACAAATGTGCATGTCATATGAGAAAATGGGAGATAGCAATTAGCATTGAATGTCCTCTGAAAAATGTTGGTGATAAACAGGCACATAAAATGATTTGACGTAAGAAAGGTTGTTTCTGATAGAGAAATGGTAAACAAGAAAACTTCAGCAACAACTTTCCAACATATTTCAATATCTAGTATTTACAAACAGACTTCAGATTTACAAGGGATTTGAGCAAGGAGTATTCTGCCAGTTTCTGCCTTCATGTCCCTACATGGGGCTATACAGTGATGTTAGAGACAGACACAACAGTTGAAAAAGTTTCAATTTCAAGAATGTGAAGCAAATGGGCTCATGCAGTAAAATCCAGGCAGACTGTAATGTCAGAAAGAATCACAGCTGCTGCAGAGTGAATTGTGGTTCTGGAGCTGGGCTGCAGCTTTTAACTGCAGACTAAAAGTCAATTTGTTTTAAACTCATCATAAAAGTTCATGGTTTGTGCTTCTTTACAAATTACCATTCTATTTCTCAGTGTCTGTAATGTGATTCATTAGATAAATCCAGTTACTAGACTGCTAGTTCCCCATTTAATTATATAAACTGGGTTATGTTATCTTGACAATACATATTGTAATTGAGTAAACTATTTCTGACTCTAATTTGCTTTCAGTTTGTCTTTGAAGAAGAATTTACAGTCTAATCCACATGAATTGCTGTTTGCCAGAGTTACGTAGTCCTAACTAGTCATGATTTCTGCATTAGAAACATAGTGTACACCCCCAAGTTCAAATTTCTTTTGTGCCCTACCATGGGATAGAAGACCTTGGATCTGAGTTATCCTAAATCCTCCGGTCTATGGTCTGTAGTCCTTCTAACTCCTTCAACAGGAGCAGGTTTATGAACAGGAACACTGCATGCCTTCAGCGAGCCTGAAACCGAGAGATTGGTGAAGGAATTTAACAATTATCTCTTTGTTCCTACGAGTATTTGAGGATTAAAATTCTTAACAAAAAAAAAAAAAGAGATAAAAAAACTGATCCTAATCCTCAAGTTGTCCTCCCTCTCTCCAGAAACTGAAGGTCTCTTAGAACCCCAGGAGTGCCTTTTTCCCATTATTTGCAGTGGTTACGCTCACTTCAGAGCAGCATTCCTTTTTATTGTCTCCTTCACTTTCCACCACTTTTCAGGAAATCCCCAGTTGTATATCTTTGCTTATCCCCACTACACCCAAATAACAAAAGGAGACCCCAGATATAGATCCTTTTGGGTGAAGTACCTACAAGCTGTCTTGTTCCAAGTTGATAGTCAAATATGCAATCTTGATACTGCTCCATTCACATGTGCTAGATTTTTCCTCCGAGCACAACAGCTGTGTGGAATCCATTGCTAAAGATAGTTTGGGTAAAATTATGTGCTTACCTCAAACTACTGAACAGACAATAATAACTTTCATGCTGAACAGATTTGATTTTATGCAGATACATTCCACACTATCACAGTATATTTGGCATATTAAATGGCATTTTTACAATTGTTTAAATTGGTAATATGATTGTTTTGATTATTAATTTCAGTTAATCAAGCAACACAAGACTTTTTAACAGTGCTTCTAGAGAAATACGGCATCATTACTAAAAACTTGTTGCTTTGCATATTTCTCATCTTGCTGATTAGATTTTGATCTGCTTAAGTCTATAGAATGTTCTTTCAAATATATTTATTATTCTTCTTCCTCAGAAGGTGTTTTAGTTGCCTCAGTTAAATTTCTCTTAGAGGTTAAAATGAACAGACAAAACATGATACTCAGGTTAACAAAATTTTGGCAATGTTAAGAAGTTTAGATAGAACAAAGGTTATTTGTTGGGTGTGTATCTTGGTAATTGTCCCAGTATCGTGTATTTTTTCCTGATACTCTGCTATGAAGATCAAATTCTCAATGACACCAATATCTTCTCAACTAAATCTTGTCATTGCACTGGTTTGTGGTATTTTTGGGTTTGCTTTTTTTTTTTTTTTTGGAGAATGTGGGAAAGGTTTCCCAATCTACAAGAATGAATCCAGGTTTGTAAAAGACATTCTGTATTTTGCAGTGACAGATTAAGGAAATTTTCTCTTCTACTGAAGAAAAAATTAAGGAATGTCTGATCATGATCTAAAAGGCTTATATGAAGAACAGATAATTTTAGAGAAGTTTGGGGGTTTTTAGAAGTATAAAAATTAGAACCTGAGTTTTGAAATACCCTGGATAGTGTTGTTACAGACATCATGCTCTGAAGGCAAGATAATGTTTATAGACTTTGTTTAGAAACAAGATGAATCATTTTAGTAATGATATAAAGGTGTCATAATAAATCAGCAAAATGGTCCCCCTGGGCCTTTAAAATCTGTGACATATGCTGTCCTTGCTTATATCAGGTCGGTTTATAGCAGGAGACCAAGTTAGCAAGTTAAGGACAGCAGCACAAAGGGGTAATAGTTAGAGACTGCATTTTGGGAGGCTTACTGGCAGGAGACAAGGTTGGTGAAATGGCACAATACTGGACCATATTAGAATTTCTAGAATTAGCATTATTTCATTTCACTTTTTTTCCTGTCCTCAAAATCAAAGTAGAGCTGCCAAGTAGTATTTTGTGCTCCCTGTGAATCAGAATCCTCTCATCTGTCCTACCCAAGGAATGTCTTATTTTCTGTCAGCACAAGTGTACAAATGGTGGAGTTGTACTCGTGTAGAAAGAATATTTAAAGGTGTTTTACCTCCATCTTGACACATATTTGAGGGCCTTAGACCCCTCATTTTCTGTGGAGTACTGACCATATCAGTAAAGCAGAATTTTAGCCTTTAAAACCTAACTAAAATATTGTGCAACATTACCTTGTAATGTATTTGTTAGATTTTGTGGTTCTGTGGAATTACTGTGGATATAGGTATAATTATGCATGAAAGCAAGCAGTAATTTATTTGATAACAATAGATAATCCTTGTTTCTAAAGACCATTATTATTGTTGTAATAATTGTTCTGTTCTTCTTGGGTTTGGTTTTTTTTTTCATGTTCTTAACTCACATGCCTTTTCTTTAGGGTGTTATTAGAGTTGCTAATAGATAACTGCTTACTTTGCCATTTTGCTTTTCAGCTTCTAGTAAAACATGGTGGAGATTTGTTTGCAGAAAATGAAAATAAAGATACCCCATGTGACTGTGCAGAGAAACAGCACCACAAAGAGCTGGCTCTTAACCTGGAATCTCGAATGGTATTTTCACGTGATCCTGAAGCTGAAAGTATTGAAGCTGAGTATGCTGCTTTAGACAAAAAAGAGGTCAGAGGATACTTTAAATCTGAAGTATTTTACACATTTATATTTGTAGCAGTTACATTGTGACACAAGTCTGCAAGTATTTCAGTAGGTACTGTACTTTGTATTTGCTAACAGTTTTAGCACAGCTCTTTATAATTTTCAGATTAGGCTCTGAGAACATAACAAATACATTGTCAAAATTAACCAGAAATTTTATTCATATCTTAATTATGTGGACTGTCTTGGAGGCTGTAAGGCTGGAAGAGATACAGTGAGGCCAGTAAGCTCAGAAACAGTTTCTCTAAACCAAACATTATTTAAATTTTTTAAAATTATTTCTTAAGATGCCTTTTTGTCTCAGAAATTAGGACAAAAGAAATTCTGAAAAGGAGAAAATCTGTGGAATAGAGTAGGGAAACTTTTCTGGTGGATCTTCCTGGACTGAGACTGGGTTAAATGTTATAAAAAAGACTCAAAACTGACTAGTGCAGAACTTCAACATAGTGCATTTACTTTCTTGTTTTATAACATGATGCCTGAAGCTGCTGCATACCAGAGTTTGTATGAAAAACAGGTAATAACAAATGGTGTTATTTCCAAGTAAATTTTTGAAAGAGAGACACTATTGACTGATAAAAAATTGGCTTGAATTTTATTATGCCTTACAGGCAACTGTGTTTCCATAAAGATAATTTGACCAAAAGATTCTAAGTACAAGTTCCCTCCCCATTCATGACCAGATTTTAGTTAAATAAAATTCTAAATAAGAATACATAGATAAATTATATGATTCAGTAAATATATCAAGTTAATTCTGTTTAAATTAAAGGACAATAGATTTCTCTATAGTTACTCCCTTCAGAAATAGCATGGATTGGCCTTTTACTAGCTGGGCCCACTTATGACCTAATGATGTTTAAAAGAAAATACATGAGTAGGCTTAGATCACATTAACTGTTCCCCTGAAAAATTCCACTCATTGTCACTTCTATCTGAGAGTAAGAAAGTCCTTGTAGTGTCCATTTAATTTTTTGTCCATTTTTCTTGGATAAATTCAAATATAAACAGCCTTAATTAGGTAGATTATTCCTAGATGAGACATTTAGAGATGAGGTTTAATGTACTTAGTACGTTGAAATAGCAAGTGTAATTAACTCATTTTAATTTCTCTGAATATTTTCATGTAGAGGCATCCAAATTGTAAGAAGACAGTTTGAAATTACATTCTCTCTCTTGGCATAAACACTTCAAAAGGCTGCAGCCGTTTCTTGCCACAATTGCAGTTTACCACTCTTTTGGTTATGCAAGTAGAACTATTTGGAAGGTTATGTTTTCAGCTGGATCATAGCAATGTTTTGATTTAAAGAAGAAGAAAAAAAATTAAAGAGTGGTAATATGTAAGTGTATTTTTTAAGTTGAATAATTGTTATCATCATATTTGTACCAGGGGTTTGCTGGCATATACACTAGCACAGGTAAGAAGACAAGGAACTTACAGATATGGGAGGGACAAATCAAGAGCCACTTGAATAGGCTTTTCTGCAAGAGAAGATGTTGTCTCATGCATGTTTAAGGTAGATGCTAAGCAAAACCAGCTTAAAGACTTGATAGTTACAAGGGACTGTACAGCTGTCCATCTCACATACCAGGGCAGCTTTCTCATGTGTTCTAAATGTTCACAAGCCAAAAAATGTCAGCCTGGAATTTGGTTCACCAGTTGGTGACCTTAGGGATTTACATAGAGCAGTTCTCTCTTCACATCCTCCCTGCTGGTTTTTCCCCCTTTATGACTTTCCAGTGGGCTAATTTCTCTAACATCTTGTTTATCTCTAAAGTGAACAAGTGCTGGCACAAGGGAGATGCCAAGAGCATGTAGCCAGGGGAATCTTAGAGATCCTTTCAATCCTAGCCCTCAGAGTGGCTAAAACCAGTTGAAAAAGCAGCCTTAGAAAGGGTTGCACTGAGCTGCAATCCAAATGACTGCATGTCCTCATCCTCCAGGCCAGTATGCAACTGTCTGGGATGGGCAGTGACAGCTGCACTTACCACTGGCTATGGTGATGCCTCTGGCAAAAGCCCCAGAGCGTAGATGCTTCACCCAAATTGCCTCTCAAGGATGATCCTCTACTTTTTTTCTCTCAGTTTCATTTTTATATATTATTAAACAGTGAGGGATGGAGTGTACAAAAAGGTTGTTTGGCATAGTATTCAGCTTGTAATTGTTGCCATTCAACATCCCTCCAAAACAGAAAATATTCTTTCATGAATAATTTAAAAACTTTGAACACTAAGAAATGCATTTTCAAAGGAACTGCATCTTTTGAATGAAGGTTACAGGAAAAGATAAAACATTTGAAAACCATGAATAGGCAAAACAGCCAAATGGGCTTCACTCCAGTGTTTAAGATCTGCACAGTAATATCTGGAATGATTGTACCCCTTCCAAGTCTGCCAATGTTTACAGGAGAACACAATCCTTTTTTTTTCTTGATTCTTTGCTTTTACTTTGTTGAATAATCTCAAAAAAGGTCTTTATTATATAAAATCTAAATCTATCTTTTAAATCTAATTGAAGATACACTAAATAATATGACACTTAAGTGATTGTTCTTAAGCTGCTTTTATAGATTTTGGTTGTTCTTTTGCACAGTCTTATACATTGCAATTTGTTGTAGCATGAGAGCATATTTGTCTTGGTGATGTATCCCTGGGAGTCCTCAGCCTGAAAGGGTCCTTCCTTTCAATCAAATCATGTAATGTTTTAAATTTACATAAGAAACACCTGGAAATGAGCAATACCTCAGAGCAGATCATCCAGAACAGTTTTGGCTCTCAGTCAAACACAGGGAAATACCTTATGCAATAGCAAAATATATAATTTCTTCATTCCTTTTACATATGTCCTACTGAATACTGAAGAAATACACTGCTAGTGAGTGTGTCACAGATTTACTGAGTGTATAATAATTTGAATGATTTTTTTTCAATTCCTGAACTGATGGCATATAAATATATAAGTAATATAAATACTGTAAATACAGAGTTATCTTAAATTATTCCAATTTATTTTATCTCTACAGATAATGGTTTATGAAGTGAAAGGAGAGAAGGGGACTACATTTAGTTAAGATATATGTAGTCTCCGTATACATATAGTGCATATAATTTTACTTGGATGAGTTAAATGGACTGTAAATATTTTTTAATATATTACTCCATTAACTGCAGAGCTCCATCCACCCATAATGAAGGATGTTTACATGAAGTGTTTTGATACCATTTAATTATATAGTCATCACTGTAGCAAAGAGTTACTTTCCACCTGTCTATTTTAATGGTGCTTTAAAAGTGAAGAAAGTAATAACAGTTTGAAATGAGCTGTTGAAATAATCAATTTGCATACTAAAAGTACTTTCAGGAGAAAAAAAGTATAATTTATGATATCAAAATGTTAGTAGTAAAAACTGGAGAAGAAAAGAATTTCAAAGAAGGACTCTTGATAATACAGAGGTGTTGGAATCTGTAGTGAGAAGCTTAGCAATGCATTAAAGTAGTAACTCTAATAGTATATTTAAAAATCATTATATAGTTAAATGATGCTAATATTGAACAATGTCTTTTTCACAGCCAATACCAATAAAGAGTTCCTCCAAAAATGACCATTAAAGGAGGTCTCCAAGCATCATAAACTGTAATCAAAATCCTTTACAGCACATGGCATTGCAGATAAGTCATTAGTGTTCAAAATAGATAAAAACAAACTTATGTGGTATTACATCCTGGATGTACATCCTCATAACTAAAGACTGTATCTTCACAAATCTCTACAAGACTGTCTTGTACACATTACATTTTTAAGGTTCCCATTGTATAGTCTTCACTCTGGAATTTCCAGACTAATCTCCTTAATAGTGCCAGTCTAAAATCTATTTTCTTCAGCTTCTTCTGTGGGTTCATATGTTATTTTATGAAACAAATGTCTGATTCAAACACATTCTTAGGGAATATTTCCCTCATTACTTAAAAAGATAAAATTAGAATTTTTAAAAACTGAAGACCCAAATATCCCTGCTGGCTTGTGTAGAAAGCTTCAGCTGAGATAATACAGTAGTCTGTTACTCTAGGGGAGATACTTGCCAGTGTTTGACCTAGAACCAATCAGTTAAATATAATTCTGAACATATCTGCATTTCAGGATAAAATACCAGGTCCTAAAATATGCTTATATGTTGCAAGTTTAACAGAAGAGATATTTTTTTCTTATGATGTGTATGGTCTTCAAGAATTGAGTGCTGTTGTGCTGACACAGCTGATTGCTTTACAGTTGCAACTCAAAATGCAGCTCAGATTCAGTCTTGACCATTTTGCTTCTATTTTTTTGCTGTACATACATTTCAATTATAATCATTCTGGCACACAGTTGTTTCTATCCCTGTCTCTCTGAAATGTTTTTTAAAAATTATCTCTTTTGTAATAAGTTAAGAAGGTCAGTCAAATTCCAGCATGCTGTTAATCCAAGTGGCCCAGATTTATTTCCGTGCAAGCCATTAACATTCAGATTGTCCTTTACTGAGTCATGGATGATCAGCACTGGAAGGACATACAGAAACTGCCTGAACTTGAGCAATCAAGATACAGGTCAGGACACTCACAGGTCATTTCACTTCTGCTTTGCTTGCTTTCTCAACAAGAACAAAGACCCAGTGCAGATCTGTGGAGCATTACTCTTGCTGATGTCAGAAGTTTCTAGTATGGAGAAGCACCTGTTTATTTCACTGGTTAGCTAACAGGAGATGTCCTTGTGTGAGTCAGTTATGGTTTTAGATGCATTATGGAGTTAATTATGATGTCTAGAATACAGGAAGCAAGTTACATTTTTAGAGTAGGTGTCTCAAAAGAGCAAAATCATTTAGAAACCCAGGATATCCATTCTCCCCATCACTTCTGCCTTCTGCTTGTTATCCTTAAAGGGGACAGCAGACTTCTACTTAGATTGTAACCTTTCAAGGATTCAGTCTTTTGCTTTCTGGCTGTATATGTATGCATACATTTGTGACCTTATAATCTGGCGCTGGAGAGTCCTGGACTATGGTCTGCATAAAACCAAAACATAAATAGTAAATAATGCTGCATAGTCTGAACTGTCATTATCTGTCACCACTGCTGCTGTGTCCTTCTGTCTCTAAACTGCAGAAGACAAATGCCATTTGGTGGCCAGGTTCCTGACTGGTTCTGAGCATATAACACTTTATGTCAAATGCTTTAAATATTTTGTTAGCTACCCTTTAAATAAATAAATAAAACCAGTGCATGTAAGAATAGTGGTTTTTATATATCCTCTCTGAATCCATTCTCTTTACAGACCCTCCCGCTTTTTTTTTCTCTTCCTACCTATGGGGCATTTTCTCTGTGTAGCACTAACATACATTTTTTGCTATCATAGTCTTCCTTTCTTAGTTTTAAAAAGGAGTCTGCAAACATGTGTGTATCTCTGCTGTCTTGGTTGGAGCTAATTTAGAATCCTAAAATTAATTCTTTCGGTCTTTCTGATTTGACCTTTTTTAATGCTGTAATAAGGGGATCTCCATATCAGGAAGGCAGCTGGGTGATCTATAGGGCTATGAGAGTTGGCCGTTGTTTCTCAAAAAGTTTTGATATCTCCATGTACACTATATCCCCAGCCTTGGAGATATCCAAAAGCCATCTGGACATGGTCCTGGCCAGCTGGCTCTAAGTGACCCTGATTGAAGAGGAAGGTTGGAACAAATGACATTTGAAGGTCTCTTCCAACCTCAAGCCTCATAGTGTTTCTATGAACATCTAATTGCACATTTCATCTGTCCTATTTGGGACTGACTTCACTTCTGAAAGGATGGATATTGTCTCAGAAGATGCAGATACTGGATCCTGCTCACAAACTGCCTCTGTATCCTCCAGACCTATTCAGAGCCAATGAGTCTCAAGTAATGTATAGAGTCAGAGAATCTGTATGCAATGTATGATAACCTGTCCTTTGTCTGGCTCTTCTCTAAATCCTTAGTTCAAATCTAGTCATGCATTCACATACCTATTCCACAATACCTGAGGCCGAATCACTGGGTCAAAGTTCGTCTAGATTCTGTGAAAATCTAGCTTTTTTTGGGAGGGAGAGAGAGAGTCTGTGTTAGGCTAGTTTATCATTTGAAGATGGCTTCCTGCTATAATGGAGAACTTTAGAGAGTTCTCCATTATACCTGGAAGAAACGCTTTTAGATTTTGAAGTTTACAAAAATCATACTATAAACATTACAAAATTACAGTGTTTCCACATAGCTTTGCATGGTCATTGGTGTGCACGGTGAATAAATTTTGTCCCATACTACCTCAGAGTTGAGATGGTGATCAGTAACAGGGCTTTGAATGCTTTCTTTTTAATATTGTTTTAGAGACTAACTTGGAAATATTAGAAATAAAGTATCTTTCTTCTTCTTCTTAAAGCCATATGAGGGGCTAAGACTTCAAGACCTGCGAAGGCTTAAGGATATGCTGATCGTGGAATCTGCTGACATGCTCCAAGCCCCGCTCTTTACTGCAGAAGCTCTACTTCGGGCACATGGTAATCCCAAACCTTAAAGTCTAAAGAAACTGCTTTCAGCAAATTCAAAACCACAGTTTTATGTTTGCACTTGATTTCCAAGTAAAAGAGAAGTAATGGTTAATAGCAGGAAACAGACCACACAGTATTTCAGAAAGAAGTACAGCTGCAGTATGTCAGAAAACATTGAGGCAGACAGGGAAGCTGATAGAAAAGTGATTCAGACTAGGAATTATAATGGAAGACAGTTTAACTTAAGCAGTGTGGAAAAACAGAACCACCCTATTTTGGTGAGAGCCACAGAAGTAAAACTTTACATGGTTTTATATGTCAAAAAAGTCAAATTCATCAAAACTATTTTTGTCAGACCATCGGTTTTCTGCCACTATGTATTTGTGTATAAAACCGGACCTTTTTTTTTTTTTTTTCCCTTGCAATAAAAGTAGTCTGACCATTGTAATAAGTGGTTGAAAATTGCCTTGGGGTTTAAATTATATGAGTGTATGTCCTTTGGAGGAGTTTTTATAGTTACACTTTTCATACAGGGTGTGCTTTTCCACGTGCATATCTGTAACTAGTTTATTTTCACTGAAAGAAGTCTGTATTCTTGTTCAAGTTAAACTGGGGTTGTCAGAAAGGGTATATACTGAATTCAGTGTGTTTTCTCCAGACAAAAGTATCTCTGAAACTCGGTGTAAGATTTAGGCTTTGATTCAGTGATTCAAAACTTATGCTTACTGAAGTATCTGCATTGTTACTTTATGCCAAAGGAACTACTCAGGCAGTTAATGGTTTATGTGCTCCTCACTGTGTTGCTGGATTAACCTTTCATACCCTATTATTTTTGTGGGCTCCTTGTGAAGTGGGAGAGGGAAAACTGAAATAGAAGGACATTATTTTAAACCCACAGCTTTTGGTACACTTTCATGAGGAGTTGTGGTACCTAAAACTCACCTCTTCTACGTTATTTTCCATAGATGTTTTGTGTTCCTTTTAACATTGAATTAAGTAAACATGAACTTAGGCCAGTATGATGATATTTAAGGCACAGTCCTTGCATATATTTTTTTTATGTTGATTCTTTGTTTATTTCCTACATTGTATTCATAATACATGCAATATTTAAATGCTATGTTGCATTCCCAGAATAGTCTCAGTAAGGCTAGAAATTATAAATACTTTATTGAGTAGGCTCCGTAACCTGTGCAGATAATTTGAAGAGGAAAATTGTGGCAATACTGTTCAAAATCTCAGCTCAGTCTGCAATTAGTTGAAAATCAGTGAGGTTGATGTAAATTGTGGAGAAATGTCTGCCAGCATCTAGGAAGCAGGAATTGAAAATTGAGAAAGAATCAGTCTGTGTTGGAAAGGTCATTGTCTGATGTTGCCTTAGTGATGTTCTGGTAACTTAATGCAATTGGCCAGTGCACAGAAAGAAGCACGGACAATTAGCAAGTCATGAGAAAGTCAGCTATTTTGCCTGTAGCTGTATTGATTCATCTTAGTAAAGGAAATAACTCAGGTATTTACAGAGGTTTAGAGAATTAACATCAAATGACAAATTGTAATTTTTTTTTTGCATTAAATCTTGGAATTCACAAAAGAATAATGTGAAATCTTGGTTTAATTCACACAAGGTATGAAAAGAATGTTTTAAATTCTTGGACAGATTATACTTATATACTAAGTTTAATAGTTTACAGGCATATAATATTTAATCCACCAGACTTCACTTTCTTTTATTGTACAAATATATCAATTTATTGACATAGACATTAAGAGTTAAGAGTGTCTTTTTTTCTTTTAATTGAGAGACAGAAGTATGTAGAATTAAAGCCAGGATAAAAAATGTTTTTGTGGCCGTCACAAAAGCAGATAACTTTACAGTTTTTTTCCAAGTGTTTTTTCAACATTGTTTCTCTTCTGATTCATTATACAGCAGTGGGTTTCAGGATAAAAAATAGGCAATTCAACAAATATACCTTGTGTTTTACTCAAATTCATCAGTTAGTAAAAAGAACAAAGTGGATCTATTAGTGACGTGTCTTAATCCTTGCTAATTTTAAAGTTACAGTGCAACAAAGAAGTCAAGAAAATTTCTAGCAAATTTTATCTGTATCTTAACATCAGTCTCTGAAATGTTATAAACTCAGGGTAGTATGAAAAAATGCTGATTAAATTTGTAATTTTTGAAGTGTAAATGTGTTCAGGTGAAATTAAACTAACCTGTGATATGTTTTAGCTTAGATAAGTAAGGACCTGATCAATAAATCATCTGCAGCTTGAAGAATTTTTTTTGACAGGGGCAATACTTTTACTAAGTTCAGTGCTTAGAACACATATCTTTTTTTCCCAGCGCTACTACAGTATAGGAAAACTACCTTCTCCTTATAAAAATAAAATTCAATAAAAAGAAAACATCTTTTGGTTAATAACATTGATGTTTCTTTGGGAGTATCCAGCACTTTAAAAAATCCCCAAACTTTAAAATAGTTACTTAAAGTGGTAGGAAAAATTGGGAAATTTCTCATTGTTTATGAAATTCAAGTTGTCTGATCTGTGTGTAGTGCTGATGAGTTTAGATTCAAATCTGTATGGGAATTTGATAGATTTATATTTAAATGAGAGCTTTGAAGTATTTTTGGTAGAAAAAACTGCTATTCTGAAGATATCTTTAGTATTAATCATAGGAATCAGAAACAGAATGCATTTCAAACAATTATGAAGAAAGCTTTGATTTTGTTTTAAGAGATTATATTTTGTTTCACTAGTTGTTTTTTGCATATAAATGGACAGTGTTAATTATGAAAAAAGTGAAACATTCACTAACAATTATGGAATAAAATGTAGTGAGAATATATGAAATTTTCTTTGTACTCAGGTGGATTTCTCCCCCCCCTCCCCCCCCGAAACACATCATTTATATGCATATATATATATGCATATAAATATATATACATATATAAAGACTGGAAACTCATTAAATCACAAATCTTCTTGTAATCTTAGTCTTCTTCCTGTATTTCCTGCCTTCATTTAAAAAAATAAATAAAACAAAACACAACAGATAAAATTGAATCCATATTAAATAATTACTTTTTTCATAGAAAGAAAAAATAATGAAATTCATTGGTGTGAGGGCTGCTATACTTTCATCTGTCTGAAAGTCAGTACAGATCTGGTTTTCAACTGAGTCTTCTAGCTAGTACAGTTGCTGTAAATAAATAACAAAAATAATGTTAAGACATCTTGTAGAGAAAGGAGATGCTTGTGATGCAGTTATTCACAAAAATGCATAGCATCACATATTATCTTGGAGTGTGTTCTCTGAAATGTAATGTCTAAAGTTCCATTCAATCACACTTGATTATAGTTAGTTATTTTTAATATGTTTTTGTTTAGTCTTCTTTTGAGGGTGCAGTTACAAAACATATTTTAAACATTATCAGGTGCATAATTTCCTGTATCTCTGTATTTCTTGAAGACTGGGACAGGGAGAAGTTACTTGAAGCCTGGATGTGTAACCCGGAGAATTGCTGCCAGCGGTCAGGGGTTCAGATGCCAACTCCCCCTCCGAGCGAATACAACGCGTGGGACACGCTCCCTTCTCCACGAACTCCACGCACCACTCGCTCTTCTGTCACTTCCCCTGATGAAATCAGCCCCTCACCAGGAGACATGGACACAGCTGTGGTAAATTTATAAGTAGATCTTAAACCAGCAGGGCAAAACAGCTGATTTCTAAACACAGTGCACCTGTGTAGATCCAAAAATAACCTTTGTGAAAGGATAAAGTGTTTCTCTTTCCAAAAGTGGTGAACAGAGAAGTTGACACCATAAAAATTCTATATGATAAAACAGTTGAGCATCTGGCACATACAAACCATTCTGTTTTTACCTTGGCTGTTGCTCACAAACTCATTTTAGGCAGCTACAGTCACACCAGTGCGTTTGGCTCTTTTGAACTTTCCATCTCATCCCTATCAAGATGTTCACTTCCATTGTATCAATTTCCCCGAATGTACGCAGTTCTGTGAACCCTGCCTTTTGAAAATTTTTTTCTTTAGAAAACAAAATTGTCTTTGTCTGCATTTTGAAATGTCAGCCCACTAGTGTACTGTAAGCTTATAATGACTTTTACTATGTGTGGGCTGCTTCAAGCAGTTTACAAAGCTATTGCAAATTTGAAATATGAAAGTGCCTTTCATTAAAATCAGTGTGGCTCTTTTGGAAGACAGAGTTCTCTTTTTAATAATTCACAGCTGCAGCATTAGAAAACTATTTCTCCATGATCTAAGCATTTTTTTTAAGAATATTGCATGCACTCTTTCAAATGGATCATCCCTAAATCTTGTATTAAAATTAAGATCTTGCATTCCTGCATAGAAATATTTTATTTCTTTAATTGTAAAATGCTGTAAAAGAAGCTATATAGAAGGTGTATTGTTATTGTACGTTTATCTACATTAGCAGTTAAATATTGTCAGTGAATAATTCCTAAGTAAAATGTTGAACAGGAGATTATATGTCCTCAGTTTTACATTGTGTGTTTTGTTTTTCATTGATGGTCCATAAGCCAGGAATGCAGGTTTGGATAATGATTGCCATTATAGATGTAGTGTGTCTCAGTCCAAGTCCAGAGTTACACGTTTAGTCTTCCTGTTTGTTCAAGAATCTTCTCTAAACTATCAAATCTCATTTTGCCAGGAAAATGAAAACTAAAAGGGATAGATAAAATAAAGCCACAAAGTATAAAGCTCATTTATGTTTTTTGCATTTGCATCCTAGTTTATAAACAGTTCTAGTAAATGTTTTTAGTTGATGTTTTGAACTCAGGGCTTCATTAAATTCCTTTCTTTAAAGATACATTTTAAACAAAATTTACAACTCATATAAATTTAACAGAGATTATTTTTTAATGCATTGTCAACTTTTAAAACATTTAATTTTGGCAAGACAATACGGTTAAATGAATGAAGGAACAATACATATCTTCACTGAGTTTTACACTTTAAAGGCCTTTTTTTTGTTTGATTGATTTTGTTTTGGCTGTAATGTAAATGCTTTTAAAGTGGCATACCACAGGGTAACTTTCTGAAAATGTCCTATATGTATATAATACCTAATGTATTGAAAGTTGAAATACATTTTCATGGTGTCTTTGGTCTTTGTTTCAATGAAAAGAAAAATCCTTTTGTATTTCCTGAAGAACATTAGTATTTATTTCCACCCATGACCATAAGTAGTGCATATTTTCATCCCTATTTTTCTTTAGTACCTACTTCTGTAAAATTGAGCAATTATATCTTATGTTGGAATTTTGTAGTGTAACTTATTCTTCATTTTGATCAAAAACTTTAAAGTCTTTTAAAAAAAACTATATATATGTAGGTTATTACTTAAAGTATTTGCTGCTGCTGCTGCTGCACACTCAAACTGCTCCACCTTGATTTAGACCTGACTCTGTGAGATGCTAAACATTTCCTGTAGCCTCTTATCATCTCCAAACGAATTCCTGGCTGTCTGCGAAGCTGAGGAAAAGCACAGCTCCCTTTGCACCTAGAACTCTGAGATTCCAACACTCTGCAGGGTGAAGCACTTCCCGAGCTCAAGGACACTGCAAAAAGCAGCCCAAAATATGCTCTCTGGATAGGGAGTCATAGAAACAGAGATACCAAATCTTTCCCATTCTTATAGCTTAAATAATTTTTTTTTTCTGGATACAGTTAGATTTTTTCCCCGACTGAGCACTTCTTTAAATTTTTGCTGAGATTTTCCAACATAACTCATTCTGCTAACAATACAAAAAGCTTTAGGGTATTTCTTAATCAGAAGCATTTTTGTCTTTTACAGTGTGACATTTGCATGTGTAATATTTCTGTGTTTGAAGACCCAGTGGATATGCCTTGTGGACATGACTTCTGCAGAGCTTGCTGGGAAGCGTGAGTATATGTACTTCTCTATCATGTGAGAAGCTTTCATACTTGCTGTGTTGAAGAGGAAAGGATAGAGACCATAAACAGCTAATGCTAAAGTACTGTTTGGGTTCCAAAGAGTTGCTGGTTTGAACCTATTGAATATTTTAGTTGTCATTCAAACAACTGTTACCAACTGGTTTAGGCTTATGTAATGTTTGTTTATGTTCTGGCTAAGCAAAATTCTTAATCACATGTTTTAAGCTTGTGTGTAAATAGATAAGCCTATTTTTGATTCCTTCAGAGTGTGTGTGTGGTGTTGGCAGCATTGGGCTTTACAGTTTCTAAATTAAGCACATGCTTAATTCCATCTCTGAGTTTAGCACACTAAACTTAGGCATTGTGAATCCATTTTCAATCAGAAAAGCAATTCTGATTGGAATTCTTTCTTTATGTTGAGGGTTAATAACTGAGGGGTAGATTCACTTAGAAGTTCTATTAATCTAATGCTCTTGTTACTGCATAGGTCAGAGTAGTCACGCTAGTGAAAAACTCAGACTTGGATAATTATGGTAGTATAAATATTAATCATGTTTCCCAGAAATAATTATATCTGCATGCAGTGCTTTGCATTTGTCTGTGTCCCCATTCAGGAGATTGTACTACTTGATCTCTACCCCTGTAGTGTCTTGTTACAGCACCATTTCTGCACAGCTATTCCTACTGCAGATCAGCCTCATTTCTATGAACCCGTAGGCTTGGTGCTAAGGAAAAGCACTTTCTTTTCCATGTGAGCTTTCCAAAGGCAGTTCTTTTCAGTGGCAAGAAAATTGTTAGTCGTGCTTCTCTTGCCTGCAAATCCCTGGGCAGGATGTAGGAGTTACCAAGAGATGGCTGGTTTGACGTGGTGTTCTAATTTGGCTGCTGGACTCTGTGTCCTTTGTGCAGGGCACAGGGTCCGGCTCAGAGCCACAGGCTCAGAGCCACAGTTCAATGGCAAGCATTTGTGGTGACCCATGGAGGGTGGAATTCATCTTTCTGAGCCAGTCATTCCTAAGTCACTGGGAGCATAGCCAGGACTGAGTTACCCAACTCTAAGATACAAATCTAAGATGGGATGAATTGACAGGTATCTCTACCTTAACTATTAAAGGCTCTCAGGTGACTACCTTAGAATAGTTGCCTATCCTTTAAACTATTAAAGTCAGAATGGTATCATCCTTGTTTTCAGATTAATAAGCCTGTTACAGCTTTGAAACTAAACAACTGCTCAAGTCCACCTTTCAGCAGATTTTTGAGCTTGTTCAGTATTGCATTGTGGTGGTCAGAGACTAGTAAGGTCACCATTTAGACATTTGTATCCAGAAACAGGCCTAGTTTTATTAGCACAGTTATAGAAATTAATTGCATATTAAATTAATTATTTCCTAGATTAATTACACTTATATATTCTGTTTCTGATTTAAGGTAGCAATAATGCTCAGTTTAATTAAACAATACAGAGCTGTCTGATAAATGGCAAGGATGGAAACCACAAACACAGGGCTAAATATTGCTGATGATGCTCACATTTGAACCTTGATGCTGTCATTTGAACATTGACAGTGTTATTTATTTTTTTTTAATTATGCTGTTCATCAGATTTGTAGCTCTTTTAAGCAGAAAGGGATACTTCTTAGTCTCTGTTTGAAAACTAATCATTGTGAATACCTGTGAACATAGTGTAAAGTACTCAACAGCCTTTTAACTTTTTATTCACAAATTCTGGCAGATTTTTGAATCTGAAAATTCAGGAAGGTGAAGCTCACAACATTTTTTGCCCAGCATATGATTGTTTCCAGCTTGTGCCTGTAGACATCATAGAAAGTGTGGTTTCCAAGGAGATGGACAAGCGATACCTTCAATTTGACATTAAGGTAAATTAACAAACTGTTCTTGTACTCAGGAACTCTGTTCCATTTTATAAAAAGTAACTTGAAGTTTCTGTATGAAATGCTGCAATATATCTGTAACTTTCCAATTAGAAAGTCATAAACAAATATGTGCAAATATTTATTGGCTCTTACATAGCATAATATCAATGTTTGCTCTGCAACAGAGAAAAAAGAACATTTGATGTTTCCTTAAGTAGAAATACCATGTTTCCATAGGATGTTTCTAATGCAGTATTAATAAAATCGTTTTATCAAACTCATTTTTGTAACATGTGATATGAAGGTTTTAATCAGTCAGAGTTGTTTGTGTTTGCAATCTGAAATTTTAAACGTTTTCCGATTGTTTTTACTGCATTCAGAAATAGCACCTGTTTCCTTTTAAGAAACTTCCTAGTACAATGCTTGATACGATGCTGTATATGGGTAGAGGAGTAGGAAAAGCTGGATTTGGTTTTCCTGGGTTTTTTAATGTATTTGTTTTCATTATTGCAATTTTTTTAAAAGCAATCTTAATTCAACTTTCTTCTTTTACACTAGTGTAGTAATGAACTAGTCTTGAGAAATGTGCTACTTTATCAGTGGCAGGGCAGATGTAGAGAAATATTTTTTCATTTACAGTAAGTACTTTCTCTGCAACAAGTCTCTTTAATACACAGTGAGATGCAAATTAAATTACCAGATGTGACTCATCTTTTGCATGTTTTATTTCAAGTGACTGTTGATCAAAATAGGGTTGGAGCAAAGTAGTGGAAGATCCTTTTTCCTCCTCATTTATTAGATACAGTTTTTACAAAAGAAGGCCTGTTACATTAACCAAAAAATATTTACTGAGTTAGTCTAGTTCTGATTTCTGGTTTATTGTGGGAGTTTTGTTTAGCCAGTCAGGTTTTCATTCTTTCCAACTGAAAGAATCAGTTCTGTTAATGAGTGTAAGGAATTAACTTGCAGAGATTGAACATTTTGTTTGGAATATAAGTAATTTCATTCTTAGTGTAAGTCTGAAGTACTGTTGTTACTAAAAAAAAAGTGGAACTTCAATTATTCCCTTTCTGTAACTATATTTAAAAGTCTATGCTTGTAGCTACAAGTCTGTCCTTATAGTTTTTGGCTTTGTTTCTTCAAAGGAGGATTATGAATACAGATTGTTTTATATCAAGGATGAAATCTGATCTTATGTGGTAAAATATTTTCCTTTCTTTTTTTTTTTTCCCCACAGGCCTTTGTTGAAAATAATCCTGCTATTAAATGGTGCCCTATACCTGGCTGTGAAAGAGCAGTAAGGCTAACAAGACAAGGGTCAAATTCAACAGGATCAGATACGCTCAGTTTCCCTATGCTAAAAGCCCCTGCAGTAGATTGTGGAAAAGGACATCTTTTCTGCTGGTCAGTACTGGAAACTTACCTGCATCTGCATAAACTCACAGTCACTGCTATTCCAGGGAGTAATTAAAAAGTCCCACATGGCACCAAGAGTGCAACAGAAATTAGTATGGAATGGTAAATGACTGTACTATCCTCTATCTATGCACTAAATAATCTCATCTACACAAATATTTTAGTATTTTGGGGCACAGCAAAGTTTTATAATCCAGTAGCCATTATTGTCTCTGTTAGGTGCAAAACAACAGCATGGAGTGTTGTAATGTTCTGTTCTGAGAGAACAGAGGAAAAGTGGAGTATTGGAACAGGGATTTTTGTGTCTGGATAGTTGTACAATCAAAACATGGCACATTCTCTGTTGTAGTGTAGAAAACCAGCAATGTTTAGCTCTTTCTGAATTTTGCTAGAATCACATCAAAGAAGCTGGAGTTTAAGTGGGGCCGTGAAGGACCATTTCCTTCACACATAGCTATTCTGTTTGCAGGATCACTCCAATCTTTGTTTCGCTTGAGGTTCAGCACTTTGTCTTTCTTTTATCTTCTACTGGGTTTTAAGATGAATACAAGCTCAAGAAGGAATAAAAAGACAGATATTTTTTTAAACATCCATCAGATTGCCGATCTTCAGCACTTCCTAGGAAAGAACGTAACGGCCTCAACAAAAGTAAAAAAAATTTGGCATATTTTTCTTTGACATTATCAGACTAACAATTTGTGACTATTGTAGTGGGACATCTTTATGTTGTTGAAAAATGAAAAAGGGTCAACCAAAGCCGAGACATTCAGACAAGGCCAGCAATTCTTCTTTTCATTTTTCAATTGAAACCATGATACAAGGACATCCTAAATCATCTACTTAATTCCAAATATCATAATTCTTAATGAAAGATGCTTATGAGTTTAGCTCATTTCCCATATGAATGAAAGGAGAAAGGGAAAAAAAAAAGAAAACAGACCTAATGAAATAACCACAAAAGCCAGAAACCGTGACTTCTTGGGAAGAGGTTATTTACAGTGGATGGAGAAGTCAGAAAGAAACAAATCCCATGGAAACAAACCAGAAAATGTTTTCTACCAGTGAACATACAATAAAACATAGTGCTATTCCACAAGCAGGTACCATGCTCCCATCCTTGCTTCTGATGATGGAGAATCAATTTTTCCATTAACCTGAAGGAACCTGAGACCACTTCAGTGTCATATTGACATGAACCTTCAGATAATGGCTGCTTCCTTTATGTGGACTGAATGTACTAGCTCCCTAGAATGTTCTCCAAGAGTGAAAATGTCCTCTGAGTGACTAATTCTTAGGAGAAATTGGGTTTTTATGTTTCCTGATAATGTTTCTGTGTATTCTTTTTACATTAATGCTTTAAAATACTGCACAGAAAATACAGTTAAGATCTTGAAAAATACCTCAAGTTAGCAACAAAGTGTCCAAGAAGGCCTTTCCAAAGCCTCTTTTTTCATCCCCACAAAAGTGAATGGAGAGTTTCAGCAATGGCAAGAAAGTTCTGCTAGCCACAAAAGCATCCTGCAGTACCTCAAATCAGAAGCATAGGCTAAGGACACCCCACTAGTGTTACAGTAAAAAACTCTACGTGTGAATGTGTTCCTCTGGAGAAAGTGTATTCTCAGTTCAAGAGTTTCCATCATGACTGTGTATTTAAAGGAAGCTTTCATTGTCTCTTTACATTTCAATCAGCACATCCCACAGTCCCATACTTCTGTCAGTTCTGCAAGTTTTACCCCAGTAATCTAGATCGTAGACGTTGTAATAGCAATTGATGCTGCATTTAGTAAGAGATTCTTCAGAATTTATGTATTAGAAAACCAACCCCTAGATAATCACTTACTTTTTTTCATATCTATAGTATTCCTGTTCATAAAGGCAAGAAAACTCTGAGTCTATTGAGCAATTTCTTTTTTTTCTTTTTAATGTAGGAGTAGGAATGTTCCTCTTCAATAGAGGTCCCTAGAATTTACTCAGTTTTCATTACACACCACTAACAAATTGATTACGTTCAACAAAATATAATCAATTGTGGCAAATGCAAAATGCTATTCCCTTTCAGAAAAATATTCTGAATTATTTAAATGTAGTATACATTGAAACTGTGCACATTAAAATGGTGTAAATCCTACATCAGTTTATTATCAGATCCATTCAATGTGTTAGAACCCCTTTCATGCAGTTTCAGAAGCACAAGGAATTGTAGCAAGCAGACACTTGTGGAAAATAGTCTTAGCAGGCAGTGCACACTTAGTTTTGTACCATCAGTCCTCACTCCTTTCATCCTAGATATGGACAAGGGACAGAGAGTCTCATTTTGCAGGAGCGACAGCTCTTCAGGTGCACTTGGGATGCCAGTTGTAAGTTGCAACAGTGTTTTGCTGTTTTGGTTCAAAATATATTATCATGAGAGGGAAAAAAATCCAGAACTACATTCTTCTTTGGTGATGTTTTTAGCCCTTCCATGAATTTTAACTTGTTGTGTTGAAACTTGCTACAATTTTAATAAGTATGTACTGTGCCTTCATATAAATCATCCTGCTGAGCATTGAGCAAGGCGTCTGGGGAGGCTCACGCTGTTAATTGGCACAGCTGCTCACTGTTAGTTCCTTTCATTCACTGCTGCAAGAAGTCTATCCAAAACACAACTTTCATAAAAACTATCATGAACAGTAGGCTCAATGCTCTTACTCTAGTAAAATGACATCCCAGCATAAAAATGCTTGATTTGGGGTGGCTGAGGAAAGAGCTTCTTCCATGAGAAGTTGTTCTTGAACAACTGTTGTATCTGTCATATATAGATATAAAGGTTTAGATACAGATATGACTAAACTTCATTAAAATCCACAAATTTACAAAATTGAAAGTATCAAAGACACATGACCCTCTTCCCACCCCCCATAAAAGATTGACTAATCAATCAGCTTTTAACTTAAAACTGAGCTCGTCAATGTTAAATCTTTCCTAGTTTCAGTCCTTTCTGGCAACGAATATTATATACTGTGAGAGGGTCTTGGCACTCTTGAAGTCAGTGATTTAAGTGTCCTTCTGTCCCACAGATGTGAAAGGTGTTAACTTTCAACCAAGGCTTAAATCACCTTATTACAGACCAGTTATTCATTCTAGTACAGTCTTTCCTATCTAATATCCTTAGTCCAAACCAGAGATTCATGTGTGCTGAATTTAGGCTTCTTTGTTAGCAGACTAGCTAAGGGAAAAAAAGTTCAAAACTGTTCCCATAACATTTTCTTTGTTCCTGAATTCCTGCTTAAAATGTGGACAAGGGCAATCAGAAGAGTATTGATGTAGCTTCTGAACCTGCACTGCAAGAGAGCAGTTCACCACTGGATCTGCAGCAAACTTGTGTATGCTCTGATGCAGCTGGTGCCCATCTGAAATTATTTGCTTTGATATGGCAGATGTCTGAGGCAATTTGCTGCCATTCCAGTAGAAAAAAAGGAGCTATTACAAATCCAGAGTGCATATTGACACATCCACTCTGAGGCACCATCTGGAAGCCATATATCTGCTGCCACTGTGTAGTAGTGATTGCCATCCTTAATCCTAGAAGGACCTCCAGGAGAAGCTCAAGAGACTCATTACTCCACTGTGTCCTTGTAAATAAGTTCAAGCCCCCATTTAAGAGACTCTGGTGGAAGGAGTAAATATCCATAAATACTTAGTGTTGGTGTTGAAGGGCTTCGATCTTGTTCTAGATTAAAAGCTTGAATCTAGTTAAAGGTTGATTATTGCAACTGAACAGATGCAAGTAATTCTACATAAAATACATTTCTGCTATAGCAAACTACCTACTTTTGGATAAACTCTGTAGTCTGGTTTATCTTTATCACAGAAACTATGCAAACACTTTTGTGGTACTAAAATAATACCCAGGTATAGGAACAAACTAAGCCAGCTGATTTATTTAAGATTGTAATTTTAAGAAACTTCTTTCCTATCTCATTTAAATTCTTTATTAATAATGGTCATCTGTGCTTGTGAGCAAGTAGTCTAAGTGTATTTTAAAACAATGTTATTTAGCTGGTTTTTGTTTTTCTGACTTAATTAAATTCTGGTGTTTTCTTCTTTTTTTTTTTTTTAAATCTTGAACCAATTTTGACTTTAATTCTAAATCTCTGAGTTATAAGTAATTGTGCATACACCTTCTTTTCCAGGGAATGTCTTGGCGAAGCACATGAACCCTGTGACTGCCAGACCTGGAAGGACTGGCTACAGAAAATATCTGAAATGAAACCAGAAGAACGTAAGAGCCATGCAGGGCCAACAGGGAGGGCGCGGGTGTTTTGATCTTTTGGTTTTAGACAGATTTTTTTTTTAGTTGCATAAAGTAAAAACAGGCTTCAACATTGGTTGAAAAATAGGGTAAAAGAGGAAGAAAATTATACTCCTGAATGAGGGGCTGTTTAGACTTTAACTGGAGCACTGTGGTAGACTGTTCTTTGTAGAACTTTCCTCCCCACAAATACACGTGTGGTTCAGTCAGGGTATGCAAAACTCCTTCCCTTCCTTTTAAGGCTTTCTTTCATTAATTAGTCAATTTATTCCTGCGTATAACTTCATTTATTCTGTCCACTTTTGATTTTTAGCTCAGTCTGCTTCCATGATTGAGTAGTGTTCCATGAAGATGATTATTGCTTTAAAACTAATTCAAGCCAATAGGTGATAATAATAGTAAGGTTGAGGGTGAACTGCAAGGGAGTTGTAGGAAATGGCTTAATGATATGTAATGTTTACTAAAAAAAACTAATAAAGGTTGGGTTTACACAGGACAGATATTTTCTTAGTCAATGTTAACAAAAAAAGTAAAGATTACAGCAATTTGAATATATACTAGCTTGTTTACCACAGTTCAGAGCCTTTCCATAGAATGTTATAAATATTTTGGAAAGCATAGAAAATTTTACAAAGAGGCAAAATACACACTATTTTTTCAAACTATACCTGTTTTTTTCATATATGTATTTGCCCCTTTATATATTGTAATTGTCACATATACTGTATATAAATTTGTATTAAAATAGATGTATGGAAATACATTGAAATAATAAGTATGTTTATATCTATAAATTAGAAAATGTAATAAAAAATATATGTGAGAAATACACATAGTAAAAAACTTTATTATTTTGTCAAGACATGGGAAAATATGCATCATTCCTAATCTGATTCTCACAAAATATTACACAAGTACAATTTCAACCTCTCTGTTTTTGCATGCTCCATATCCTCCTGTCACCCTCAAACAGTTGTGGGAGTGAGTGAGGCCTATGAGGATGCTGCCAACTGCCTGTGGTTACTGACCAACTCCAAACCTTGCGCCAACTGCAAGTCTCCAATCCAGAAGAATGAGGGCTGCAACCACATGCAGTGTGCAAAGGTAAGAAGGACCCATCATGGGATTTCTTGAGGAATCAGAATTCAGCTTTGTATGTCCGAGTGGAACCTGTTGCAAGAATTAGATAGTGAGCAAATGGCAGGTTACATGTATTCAGAAAATGTTTTAATATTTACAGAAACCTATTTGGATGACAAGTGTACATTATAATGATTGAAATTTCATAAATACCTAAGAATAATTACCAGTACAGTTTGAAACAAATAATTGATGGTTTAATTGTTATTAATAACGTAGAAGAGAAAGAGCAGTTTTAATTGGCAGATGTAAGATTTTAAGGAAGGCTTAGGTTTAATGAGGGTTTTGCCTTACTATATTTTTCTTTCACATTATTTCTCTAACATAGCAACAAAGCAGAGAAGTTTAGGTGAAAAACTGTAAACAGGAATTAATCAGTAGGAATGAAAAGACTAGCAAAGAATGATTCCAAAGAAAATTTATTGATGACAGCAGCCAGAAAATTAGTCACAAGTTTGCACTGTGCTACCAAAATAGAAAAAATATTTTTGCCATGAGTTCAGTATCATTTGAAAACACTTTTTTGCTCAAGTTAGTTAAAAGCAGCATATTTAGACATTTCTTTATGTCAGAAATATCTTATATAACTACAACTATTACCTCTCTGAGGAGCATGGTTAAAAATAAGAAAGTAGCAAACACTTGACATAGTTGGCCTACAATAAAAGGCTAACAGATTTAGAAAGTAATTCTCTTTATTTTTCTGAAAATGTGCAGGTCTCTCTCTATTGCTATGCAGATCCCATTTTATTTATATTGTCACATATTCTCTCTCTTTCTGTGATACAAATTGAAGATTGGGGCTTTTTTTGGTATCACTGGCAGCAGAGAACATTCTCCTACACTTTGATTTATGCAGTCTGCTGGTTTGGGGTTTTTTGGATTTTTTGTCTTAAATTATTTTAGAAAGAGCTCATAAATTCCATACTTCTAAAAACTCTCTAAGGTATATTTGTTGCAGCTGTTGCCAGTGAGCTCAGTTGAACAAAGTGGCTTCAGGCTAGAGAAGACTTTGGCCAGTAAATACTGATGAATGTAGATAATTTGCCATTCTAAGGCACTAGCTGACAACCAGAGGTTTCTTTCCTTTTTTTGATGCTTATAGGCAGTTTGAAGTGTCCTTAAAACAGTCAGATTCTTTTGTCATGGAGAAATCTCTGCAGACAGCAGCTGCCTCCCCTCAGCATGGTGAGGAAGGGTATCCTCAAGATCATTGCAGGGCTTGGACACAAGGAATAGTGGTCACCTCGCTTGTTACTTCCTCTGCTGAAGTAACAATCCCTGATGGAGCTTCTGCCTTTTTTTGCAGGGAGATCTGCTCAAACTCACTACATGATGGGCTATGGCTGCTTCTTAGCATCTAGCATGGACCTTGGTGTAGAGGAGAATGCTCCTTACTCATAAAACCCTGTTTTCTGTACTTTAGCAGGCATTTTCTTGTTGTTTTATGAGTGCAGCTTCTAAAGAGGCAAGGCTTACGCAGTCCTGCTCTGTCACTCCACTGTCTATAGTCATTTTTAAGCTTATGGGTACTTTGATTTCAAAGAACAGGAGGAAGTTCGTAGATAATAAATTGCTGCAAATTTCATGAAACTTGCTAGCTGTATGGTGCAGAGACCTCATTTGTACTGCCACCAAGAGAGAGGCTGAAATACCTACCCAGCTGTTACCTACTCAGCAATTACCTGTTCTGCTTGGCTCAGACAGTGGCCAGGGAGCAGATGGGATTTGTTAAACCCAGGTGGTGATGATACAACGCTCAGTGATCATAAAGACACATAAAACAGAGCTCAGGAATTAATAATAAAATATGCTGAGTTGGAAGGGATCCACCAGGATTAACAAGTCTAACTGCTGGCCCTGTGCAGGACACCCCAAGAGTCACACCATGTGCCTGAGGGCATTGTCCAAACACTTCTTGAGCTCTGTCAGGTTTGGTGCTGTGACCACTTCCCTGGGGAGGCTGTTCCAGGGCCCAACCACCCTCTGGGTGAAGAAACTTTCCCTGCCTTCGAGGGAGTGGACAGCTCCTCCCAGTTTAGTGCAAACTCAGTATTCTTTTGAGTCCTGTGTCCAAGGGAAGCCATGGTGTAACGCAGTTATCCAGCACTGTGCTGGACTGTGCTGTGTTATCCAGGAGGAGGCTGTGAGGGAGTATGAAAAGCTCTGCTGAAGTCCAGAAAGGTTTCATCACCTGGCTTCCCTTTTCCAGCTGGGTGGGGTACCCTGTCACAGGAGGCAATCAGGTTCCACAAGCAGGACTTCCCCTCATGAAGCTGTGCTGGCTGTGACCAATGGCTGCATTGTCCTCCAGGTGTTCTTCAGTACCTCCCAGAGTAATCTTTTCCAGGATTTTGCCATGCACTGAAGTGAGCCAGACATGCAGTAGTTTCCAGGGTTGTCCTTCTTACCTTCTTGAAAATTATTTTGGGTTTGGGAGGTGTGTAGAAACAGCTGATGTGGTTTTGAATGTCTCATGAGACTGAGATACTGGGAGGAGGGTCTGGGAGTACTGTGTGAATCTTGGGTTTTGAGGAGGCTTTTGGAGATATGAGAGACCAAAAGATAAATATAATGGAGTGGTCAGATGGGAGGTAATTTGGGAGAGCTGAGATTGTTGCAGTAGGAGCATATATACATAAATTAATAGGAAGTCGAGCTTTATTAGTTCAGTTGCCTGTGAAACACCTTGTTTAATGTGATCTTTTAAATATTTTGTAATGTTTCTTTTTCTCATAATGAATATGAATGGGTTTGAATGGTAGGCAAATGATAGGCAGGGATACTCACATAACACTATACACAGTTCTTGTACTTTATTCTCAGCACTTCCCACCATTTTTGTAAGCCAGCAGCTTTTAAAAATGTTGGAAAACAAGAAGGAACAGCACAATAAGGAGAAGAAATATTCTAGTCTTCATTGCTTTTTAGAAGAAAATCAGCACTACTGATTTTTGAGACAAAATTATCAAAAGTACAATGCAAGAATTAGATTTCATTCCTTCCTGTAGTATATCTGATTGTATGAAATAACTACAGACTAACACATCTGGTATGGAGTAGGTATTCCTGGAAAGGTTAAACTTATCAAAGAGAGAAGAAATGCAATTAAATTTATCAAATTCCACTAATAATACTCAAGGCTTAATATTAATTAATGTAAATTTTCTTCCCTCATCTATAAGACAGATAAAATAAACACAATTCACCAAATTATGAAGTCTTTTGCTTATCCATCCATAAATAGCTTCCAGTTATTTTTAAATTAACTAGCTGAACACTCACTGCTGAATTGAGAATATTTAACACAGTTTGATCTGATGCAGAGAAGCCTGAATAAGTCACCTTACACCTCCTGGTAAGGTTTTACCTATTTTGAAAGCACTTTACTCAGTCAGTGCAGAAAAGGCTCACCTGGAAGTAATCACTCATCAAAGTTTATGTTCAGACACCTTCTCTCTTGCTTTAGTAGTTGTCATCAATATTTTGTATCAGGAGCACACATGACAAAAACACCAGTAATCATGGGGTTTTTAAGTTATATTAGGGGAAAAAAATTTCATTCTTTCTCATGAATTATTTCTGTGTTACTTAAAGAAACAGGACTGGTTTTCTAACAATAACAAAAAACCAGGCCTGATCAGCTGTATTTACCATTTGGTTTATTTCCTCCACTTAAAACTTAACATGGAGATCCAACACAGTCTGATGATCCAAGGAACAAGAATGATGACTGACATGGTTTGATATGGTTCAATAAATAGATCTCCTGGTTAAGTAAAATAGGAAGGAGGATCCTCAAATTTTTTTTACACTCAGAATGCTGTTAATTAAGTTGTCCATAGAGGAATAATGATGCCTAACTACAAATCTAAGACATTTCAACAACTTCTTTTTTTTTTTTCTTTCTTTTTCCTGTTTTTTTTTTTCTGAAGTGCAAATATGACTTTTGCTGGATATGCTTAGAAGAATGGAAGAAGCACAGCTCTTCCACTGGAGGCTACTACAGATGCACTCGCTATGAAGTCATTCAGCATGTAGAGGAGCAGTCCAAGGAGATGACAGTAGAGGTAACAAATGAATGTGTATATTTGAAAAACAGCACTAAGGTTACAATTCTCCATTCAGGATAAGTTTGATCAAAATTCTTCCAATCCAGAGTTCCAAATGGAAAAATACAACCTTAAGCACATCAAAGAGACAAAAAGAAAGCACTGCTTATTTGTGGATGCATAAGATTTCTGGTTTTGACTTTGTTAACAACCACTGGTGACTTTACTCAAGTCATTTTACTTCTCTGTGACATGGTTTCCTTTTATGAAATGAGCATGCTGGTCCTGTAATTAGCTGCTGTGCACTACAGAAGACATGCCTTCATTTTGGCTTTTGGAAAGTTGCTTTAAATAGCAGGCACTGACAGTTTATCAATTCTTTGGCTGCAGCATTTGCAGACTTGTGAATTTCAAAAATTAATTTTGCCTCTTTACTTACATGGCACTCAGCACTGTGTACAATACTTTATACAGAGTCTGAATAGAAACAGTTTATTATTTAATTATATTCAATGGTGATTGTTGTATCAAATGATAAGATTTATTTTGGCTTCTTTACTTTCTTCATTATTTTCCAGGCTGAAAAGAAGCATAGGAGATTTCAAGAGCTTGATAGGTTTATGCACTATTACACAAGATTTAAGAACCATGAACTTAGCTACCAGGTGTGTGTCAAGCCATTTTTACTGATGTTTGTTCCTGTTTTATTAATCCAAAAATAATTGTCTTATTGTATTTTATTTATTTTATTTTTCTAGTTAGAGCAGCGCCTTCTAAAAACAGCCAAAGAAAAGATGGAGCAGTTGAGTAGAGCTCTAAGTGGAAGTAAGTATTTGCTGGGTGCTGTGGCTTTGATTTGAAATCACATCAACACAGTTACGGCTAAACTGTTCTTTTTTGGATAGTGCTCACATCAAGTCTGCTGTGTGATGTCATCCCTCCAGTACTAGAATTTGTAAACATTGGATGAAAGTTAAATGTACAGTAAATCTTACCTATTCCAAAGCCTCAAGGAGGAAGTACCATTAGTAAGGTAGAAGCTAATGTTCTGTGCTTATTTCTTTTAGTAAGAACACTGTGCAGCCATTGAGAACTTGCTGCTCTCTACTTGCAAACTATTTAACTGATATGCACAAAAGTAATGCTGACATCAGCAGGAAAATACTTTCCAAATACTTTCCCTAATGTTTGTTTCATATTGCAGCTGAAGGAGGCTGTCCTGATACCACATTCATTGAAGATGCAGTGCAAGAGCTTCTAAAAACTCGCCGCATTCTTAAGTGTTCTTATCCATATGGATTCTTTTTGGAGCCTAAAAGCACAAAGAAAGAAATATTTGAACTTATGCAGGTAAAACATGGATGTATTTTACTTCCCTAATGGCACTTTATTTTTTGGATATTAGTTCTCAGTGTCTTTTTGCCATTTTTGTAGTATAAAACTGACATACCCATTTTATATTTGTAACCAAGTTTGAAAAAGTAGCATATTTTTGATATCACTTTGCAAAGGAAAAGGATAAAGACAGATGGAAGGGGAAAGTAAGAAAATTTCCTGTTCATCTGCTTTCTGAGGGTAACATTTTAGCTTCAGTCTTCATCTCCTTCTCTAGCTTCTCTTTTCTTTCTTTCCCTTTGATGTGCTTAACATCTCGGAGGAGGCGAAACCAGGGGAGTACGTGAGACTGCTGCCTCCTTTCCTGTCCCTTAGGTCCCTTGAAGATGTTCAGTATTTCAGAGTGCAGGGAAATCCTGCTCCAAGCTGGAGGACAGAATGTAGGTCAGTAAAAGAGTAGGCTATGGGGCAGATATTTTGGGGTATTTTGGTATTTCATAAGGTATTTTCAGGCAAAGGGATATCATTCACCTCAGTATTTATAGAGAAGAACTCTTCCTGATTTGCATTTCCCTGTAAAACTGTTTTTTCTGTATTATTAACTCTTGCAGACAGACCTAGAAATGGTCACTGAAGACCTTGCACAGAAAGTGAACAGGCCTTACCTTCGGACACCTCGCCATAAAATCATCCGAGCCGCTTGTCTGGTGCAGCAGAAGCGACAGGAGTTCCTGGCCTCTGTGGCCCGTGGGGTTGCTCCTGCAGACTCTCCAGAAGCACCCAGGCGCAGGTAATCCACCCAAACACTGCATGGGGCACGAGGAGTTCTTCTGATAGCTGCCAAAGTGGGGGAACCCACTGCTGTTCTCTGACTATGAGGTAGATGCTAAGTGTGGTGGTTGTAAATCACTGTGATAAGTGATATTTTCTTGGACATTTCATCCTTGTGGAATTACAGCCTTTGGAGAAAAACGTATTTTTCCTTTTGAGGATCACTGCTATGTGTGTTGCAACCTAAATTGCTTCCCCATTTGTGATATATTAATGATTAGGTGTCATGGGTTCCATTTTACTTTTTTCCATCAAGATTGTCACTAAATCCCTGGTACACTTCAAAACTCTCTAAAGTATTTGCTAAACATATCAGGCAGTTCTGGAATAGTCAGCAATTTAACTGTAGGGTTTTCAAGTTAATTTTGAGTTAAGAATTAAGGGGGAAGACTTGTTAAGCTTAGAGAGCTACAGTTGCACTAGTTTTCAGATTTCAATAGGTTTTGAAGCTCTGGAGGTTGTTAATATTTGTTCTACTTCTGAATTTGATGGTGTATCTTTCCATTTTATAGCTTTGCTGGCGGAACATGGGATTGGGAGTATTTAGGATTTGCATCCCCTGAGGTAAACTATTTCTTTTTAATTTTTTAAACTTAGTTCTGCATATGCTAGAAACACAGGTATGATCACAATCTGCATGAAGAGCTTCTTTATCTTGAGTCAAAGCATTTCAAGTTGGTTAAGCTTTCCATTTCATTTATTTCACAATAGAAGGAAATATATTTATAGCTAATTGTGCAATGACTATAAACAATGCCTCTAACATGGATGTAGTTATCTAAGGTGGCATTAGACAAGCTAGTTCACATTTGTTTTCCAAGTACATAACCAGTTTTAAAATTGAATATAAACTGCTGTCTGTGTGCTGGAGAGCCTTAAAGTAATAAATGTATGAAATTATGTAGATTACTTTTGAATGCAATATCAGTTCAGCAGAATTTGACAAAAAGTCTAAGAAATTTCCATTCTCTGTCACAATCCCAATAAAAGCGTGCAGACATACTCCTAAATATTGTTAAATATTTCAAATATTTATTTTTACTGTTATGTATTGAAGCAGGATGGAAATTGCATACTCAAATTACCTTAATTTCTGCTACTTTACCAAGAATGAAAATTATAATTTTTAAATTAATGTTCTATGATCTGTATGTGGGAAAGAGTAAGTAGTTTTTGAGATGCTGCTCTAAAAAATGAGAAACTTCCTCTAAAGACTTTCTTTATCATCTTCATTTTTAGTTAATGTTTTGAGAACATTAGATTAAAGCATTCAGTCAGGAAGGAAACTTCATTTCAACATTTCCTTGTTTGCTGTTTTTTTCTAGCTAGTAATTTTTAAACATCCTAGAAAACTCCATGTACTTTTTTCCATATATTTCCTTTGCTATTGTTGGTGAGCATCACGCTGGTGAGAACATGGCTCGCTTCTCTACAAAAAATCAGCTGCTTCTCCTGTCCAGTTCCTTTAGTTCTTTTGAAATAATCCCACATCTGACAACACCAAACTCATTGTGATGTTACTGTATCATCAGTGGAACTGGCTATGAGAAGAAGCTGGTAAGAAATGTGTTGAAAAGCTGTTTAGCAGGAGGTGCAGTTGCAGCTGTGCTTAGGTGATCTGCTTATGAGTTTTTATGATTTGCCTAAATGTGGCACTTGTGATGCAAGTTGGTTTCTCTGCTATGTAGCTATCATGAATACTTGCAACCACCTATGCTAAAGGAACTTTATAGAATTAATAATGGTCATCTTTGTTTATTTCAGTGAATTTCACTGCAAAGTATTTTATGTAGAGCAGTAGAATGACTGTGTATAACAGATTATTATAGAAAACAAAATCTTACTGGTTTTAGCAAGGAATGCTGGTTGTTGTAGAACACTGTGTGAAACCAATATGTTCCTACCCAACAAAATTAAAACTTATTTTGCTCACGTGTAGAAAATTGTTCTTTGTAATAAGAAATAAGGTTTCATAAGTAGTAATTGACATCTCTTTCTAAAGGTTAATCAGCAACCAAAAATTAAATGGCTGTTGGTAAATCTATTATTGTATTGCAAACAAATAAGAGCTAAGATCTGGCATGATGAATAAATCTTAGTGTTCAATGATCACTTCCCATGATCCCTTTTCTGATTCAGAGTGATATAATTATATATTTTTTTAAATAATTCAGTTATATTGTTCTATATCAAGGTCTGATTTTCTGTTGTCTGAGGCTCCACCTTGCATTTAGAAAATCCCTGAGATCCCTAAAAGCTGGAAGAATATTTTAGAGAAAAATCACTTCATGTTTGTCTTGTTTCTTTATGGTGTTCCATAGACTAACAAGCATATACTATTAAATGCTGCTGAAGACAGAATATTGGGTTAAATTGACCTTTTGTCTGGTCCAATAAAGCTACTTTTTGATGTTCTCACAATTTCCGTGGATAAAAATCTGCCCATACACATGATTTTGTGACTGTTCCTTTTGTCTTGCATATGTCAGTATGAGTAAGAACTTGGTCCAAGAAAGTTCATGGAAAAAAACATAGTCTCATAATACCATCTACATTAATAAGATGATTGTGTAAGAGAAATAACATTTCTGGATTTAAGTTTTAGGTACTTTAGATGTTGATGAAGAGTTAATATAGGACAGGAAAACTAATAGTACTGTTATCTTTCCCAAATCATTTGGCCAAATTAATCCTTTGGATTACAGATTTCCCAGCTTGGAGTAAATGCTACCTACACAGGTTCAGTGCCAGCTAGACATACCAGAAAAGATACCTGGAAATTTCCCTTCAAGCATAAAACTAGTTCCTTCATATTAGGAAAGATATGCAAATTGATCCAAGTATTAAGATAATAAATCCTTGGGATGTTAGCTTGATGTGGTCAAGAGTCTTTTCCATACATTCTGTATAAACTTTCTACGCACACAAAATATGAGAAAATACAGGCTGTAGGAGTTCAAATCCATATGGTATGGCTCATTAGCAGCTTGAGTTGAGCAAAAGTAGAGGGGATTTATAATTCATGGAATAAAAATCCATCATAGACTGTCCAGTAGAAGAGTGTCAGATGTGGCTTAAGACGTTCTGGAGCCATAGCATCCTGGAGGCTGGGAAAAATATATCAAGTCCTAGTGTATGCCTGCCAGCTTTCTGTAGTCTTTTCTAGGTTATTTTCTACAGGAGAGATTCTGAGATAATCTAGTGGTCTAATTCCCATAAATTGTTTTTATGTTCCAAAATCAGTGGGTATGCATTTATTAAGTAGTGTGTCAATGGGTGCTATATAAAATATATAAAGTTTGGCATCAAAAATTTTAAACAAGAAATGTGTTCTTGGAATTGTTAAAAAAGGAGATTGCAAGTATTAAAATGTTGGTAGTACATCTAGGTTGGTTTTTTTTTTTTTTTTTGCTAATTCATTGTTTTATAGATTTAGGATTACCTTGGATTTTTTTGTTATTTTGTTAAGCGTTGCATGATACAACTTGCAATTCATTTTTCTGAAAGCAGGTGATTTTATAATAAGCATATAAAATCACACATTTTTAATAAAAATGTGATGCTTGTTACTCAGAAAAATAGTCCTGCATGCTGCCCTGTGTTTTGTAACCTTTGGTTTATGCAGGAATATGCTGAATTTCAGTATCGGAGGAGGCACAGACAGCGCCGACGGGGAGACATGCACAGTCTGCTGAGTAATACTCCAGACCCCGATGACCCCAGTGAGAGTACATTAGGTACGGATCTCTCTGGGCTGCCTTTTTTCTCTTCCTGCTTCAGAAATCACTAGTAGTGACCAGTGTTTGTTCTTCTGTGGATACACTTTAAAGAAGTTTCAAATCCATTGCTGTATTTTCCAGGATACAACATAAGGGCTTGTCTCTGCAGTTTTTTATGTGATCTTAGAAGTGTTCTTGACTTCACTGTGGCTGCTGCATTGATCTTCCCACTAACAACAGCTGTCCAGTACAGGTTTGCTTTTTTGAAGAAATTTTGAAGGTCACTTGTACATACCCCAAGTCTTCTACACCAATGAAAAGAACCAGTTGTGCATAGAATGTAGAGGCTACAGGCCTGTGGAAGCGCGTCCTAAGGCCATATTCCAAAATTCTGCCTGGAAACTGTATTGGTAAAGGCAGCCAGGAAAGAAGTTGGCCTGAGGTGGGACTTGCAGAGTGCTGCTCTTCTGAGGGCTGGTAGTGCAGTCCCTTAAGGTCTCTCTGTGACTTGACTGTCTGGGCTGGCTCAGTTCTGCCAGCACCTTAGCAAAGGTACAGAAATAGCCTGAATCGGAATCGTACTGTGACACTGTTTCTGCAGAGCTGCCCGTCTGTGTGCTCAGTCTCTTAGCCATGCTGCACAAACTCTCATTGCTGTGTCTCAGGAACTTAACATATAGCTTGTTCTTTAAAACCAAGAGGAGAGATCCTTTATTGAGAAGAAAGGATTACATGCATCCTTTATTTTAGAAAAAGTAATCAAGATTTTGGTGAACTTTGGTTCTTCCCTATTACAAATAAAATGCAAAACCATCTTGTTAGTTCAAGAACTAGATTTTGACTGAACACTTGGATATAGTAGTGATGGCCAAGTGCACACTCTTAAAGCATGCAAGAGAATATTATTTTATTTCAGTCTATTACATTTTGAGTTTTGGAGTGGAAAATTCCAAAGTCATAAGATTTACATTTATTTTTATTACAGAGCAGTTTTTTCTGGAAACAGCATCTTCTATTTTTTGTTGGTTTTAAGAAAACAGCAATGTCAGTAATTGCTGAAGTATCCACTAACAACTCTACTCTTAATTGTGCTGCAGTGTTACAGTAAAAATTATTATGATGTTAACATTATAGCTGAGATTTTTCCTTTGAAAGAACAGAGAAATGGGCAAATGTGATTCGTAATCCACCTACAAATACATCCTGTCTTTGTATCCACATGCAGTAATATTCAGGGCTTTCCATAAATCATGTATGTGCCTTAGAAGCACTTTGTCCCCTCTGCCCACGCTCCCACTGGCATAGCCCATGCTTTCATGGAGAAGGGTATTGAGGGCAGAAAGGACAAATGACCCAGGCAGTCACTCCTGAAACAGTGGGATAGGTGTTTCACCACTGTCTAAGAGCTGATGTGGAAGGAGTGGTTTGGATTCTTTCATTCAGAGTGAATAAAGGAGTAAAATTACACAACTAAAATCCAAAAGGAAGGAAGAGATTCTGTCAGTAAATCATAACAGAGGAGGCTTCCTCGCTGGTTCTTCAACCACTTTTGTTTTGATTGCCCAAACAGACACTCAGGAAGGTGGCAGCAGTAGAAGACATGGCACCTCCATGGTGAGTTCAGCTTCTATGGGTATTCTGCACAGCTCTTCGCTTCATGACTATACCCCTGTCAGTCGCTCTGAAAACCAGGATTCTCTTCAGGTATCTCCCCTAATCTCTTTTCCATTCTCTCTGCTTTGCTTGCTCTCTGCTCTGCCTTTCTGTGTCATTTTGTCTCTGCAAATTTTCTTAATTCTTTAAGGAGAAAGGGAGAATCTAGGACAACAAATTACACATTCACAATGGTAAGAATTGCTAAACAATCACTGACATAACAATAGTTACCTTTTGAATTGTCTTGTCAGCTCTGTTGGTAAAAATTGATTCCTAAAAATGTAGGAATAATGAATGAATTTCAGTTTTGAGCCAAAATTATTTTTCATCCAAAATATGTAGCAAGATGCAAGTTTTATTCTGAGAGCAACCTTATATATTTCCACAGGCTCTGAGTTCTCTGGATGAAGATGACCCAAACATCCTGCTAGCTATTCAGCTGTCATTACAAGAATCTGGCTTGGCCATAGATGAAGAAACTAGAGACTTTCTAAACAATGAGGCATCTTTAGGAGCAATAGGTACCTCTTTGCCTACAAGACTGGACTCTGCTCCCATAAGTATAGACAACCCAAGGGGTGCTTTGAGCAGCTCTGAGCTGCTAGAACTTGGTGACAGTCTGATGAGACTGGGTACAGGCAATGATCCCTTCTCAGCCGATCGTCTTCATTCCCACCCCTGCAGCGAGACAAGAAGTGGATTATACTCAACATCAAGTGATGCTGATTCCAGCAGTCAAGATCCCAATACCAGTGAAAATCTGCTTGGAAATATTATGGCCTGGTTTCATGACATGAACCCACAGAGTATTGCTCTGATCCCCTCAACAAGTACAGAAACAGATGAGGAGTCACAGCAACCCAGTACTGAAGATGGATCAGCAGGGCAAACAAATCTTACAGACACAGGGCTGGAGCCTCAGGAAGAGCATGCACTGTTTGAGGATGCACTCAAAAACGAAGGCAGAGGAACCCAAACAGAGGAAAGCACTTCTGAAGAAAACATTATTCCAAGTGAAACAGTATCACAAATTGGTGATAGTAACAGGGAGGTAACAAGCACTCCAGATGCTTCTGGAGATAGTTCAAGTCAGACTCCTCAAACCTCAAGTGAATGGACTGAACACGTGCATCTGGTATGAATAAAAACTAAATCTGGAGTAAAAGAATGGCGGTGACAGATGGTACAGTATGTGGAGTAAGCATTATGGAGGCTTTGATCCACATAATTGCAGCTCAGTTGTAACCACTGACATAACAACGGATATTTAGGAGTTCTCTTGAATTGTTGTTCTTCATAATAATGTGAACCTTTCAAGGAATATCCTTTGCATTCAATTAGGTAGTATTTGCCTTTTTGCTCTCAAGAGAAAGGAGTAAGTAGGTTGTATTCCACATTCCTAATACAATGCAGCATCTGTTTAGCCTTAGGTTGATGATCCTTAACTTGAAAGTACAGATTAAAGGCTTACACTGATTATTTTGTTTGGTTTTCCTAAGAAATAGTTTATTCTGTTTTTTAGAACTCATAATTTCACCAAAATAACATCTAGCAGTTCATTTGCATTTTGGTTTTGTTTTCCGTAACTTTTCCTTACTCATCTTTCATTTTTGTTAGCAGTGTGAACGGAGGTATTTAATGCTTCTCTGTAGTACTGCTCCAGGAACAAGTTTTAGGGGATATTCTTTCCCTTTAAAATCAAAGATTTTTTCATGTCTATTTACAGTCCAAATGTGCCAAACTGTGAAAAGTTAACTGGCAGTAGCCTAATGAAACAGTGCAGTGTTACTCTGTCCAACTAATCCCACAATTCTTAGCAATGAAAGAAACCACTGGGTAGCATTGCTTCTCTAAATTTAACTGGCATATATTGCCATGGTGACTGCATTTAATTAAATGTAGCCTGTATCTTAAGTTAATAAAACCTAATGCTGCTGTTAAACAGTTATTTTAAATATTAAAATACAGTGACTTAGCAACAGCTATGCTGTATTTTAAGAGACACTTTAATGGAAGTGCAATCATAGTTCTTTGTTTTCATAATTCTACAAAGCATTTTATGCACTAATAGTGCAATTACTTTTAATGATAACATTTTATAAAAATATAGGAATACAGAATTTTCATATATTAGTCAGTCCCACAATTAAAAGTTCAGATAACACATCCTGCTCAACATGTTACGGTGCCTTTGCCTAAACCAACTGGATGGTTGCCACAGTTAAACAAGTTATTAAAATTCAGTGTTTGTTCTGGAGTAACTATGCTATTAATTGCAAAGACCTCCATAAAACCACCCATGGCCTTGCCTTTACAGTAAATAACTAAACGTTCAGCCAGTGTTTTTGCATATACAAAACACTACTAGGTATTTGTTCAATTGCACAATATTCATTTGCTGTGTGATTACTGTTTAGTGTAAGAAAAAAAACTTAAAAAAAGAAAAAAAACAAACCACAAAAAAAAAACCTTTTCCTAGTTGTTGTACCGTGAAAAACAAAAATACTGGTTTTAGATTTGCTTAAAAGCATCAATCTACCGTTAGTGAGATACAATGGTACAGTATGTAATTACAACTAGAATAAGTTGTTCAAATGGCTGTTTTAATTACATATAATCAAAACTTTTCATAACATGAGCAAATTACATACACTCCATTTTAAGTTTTGCTTAACTGTTACCAGAGATTTGTTGATATGATATAAAAGTTTATTACTACTGAGTGTGTATAGGCAAGTGTCATGATAGCAAAGTTTATGTATTGATTACTGTGAGTTCAAGTGAGTGTTTTGGTAACTAATTCATGCAAATCCAGTTTTGGAACCTTGCAGTTACAAGGTTCATATTAGTAAAAAATGAAATAAGAATATTTTACCCTTACCCCATAAAAACCTTGTCCATTTTCAAGCATCTTTAGAGAATGAATTAGAATAGTCTAAATAATTTTCCAACTTTACCTCTAGCCACCCTACTCCTGACATAATATTGAGCCTTTGAAAAGTACCTATAGGTATAAAGTCCTTCAACTAAAACGGTCCTTCATGAACTGTCATCATGAATCTGAAAGTTGTTTAACTCACATAGCTTCCTTGAATGGTAATTTCTGAATAGAAAGATTCTCACAAAAAGATTGTGTATTGCATTGAGATGTCTTGCAAAGTTGCAGTAAGATATGTAAGAGTGCTCTCTGTGAAGATAGTGAAGTTTGTGGGTTCTGGTTTTATGTAATTTGGTTAGGTTGTGCAGTATATCCATTGTTTCTGTGTTACTCTTATGAGCATGAAATTAGACTATTAAATTTGTATTTTCTTGGTACTTATTTTAACACCATAGTCATTGACTTTACAATTCAAAAATAAAAGTTTGGCAAGACTATTTTGTAAACCTGTTAATTTTATAATGTAAAAAAATTACTCTAACCTTGAATTGTTATTTGCACTTTCATAGTCTATACTTGATACATTCCCACTTTATATACAAGTAGGATACTACAACCATGTAGATGTTTGGCCAAATGAATGCTGTTAATAATATGTAAAATTCTTTGATTAAACATTTATTACTTAAACTAATTCCGTTCTGTCTCATTACATCTTAGACTTACTGTAGCAGATCCTTGAGACTGCTGACATACATTTTTAGGGTATGTTCAGTACTTTGCCAGATTAGTTGGACACCTTGTAGTAAGCTGAATGTTTTGATCTGTAAATATAAGGTATCATCATTAAGCTTTGAAAAAAACCTAAACCAGAATTTGTCCTAATTGCTACAGCCATATTGTGCACATGTTCTTTGTAGAGTAATGCCTTGTCACTAAGAATAGTGGTGCTAAAGAGGGGGGGGCTAATTTTTGTGAAAGATTCTGTCAGTGTTACTTAAGTGCCACTTAATATCCACTCTCCATTGTCACCTGGAAGTTCCAGAGTACCTCTGTTACATTGATAGCACTTAACTATTTTGTTCTTCGTTACAGTAATGTCATGAACTTCCTTCACCAAGCATGCCAAGATCATGGAATCACAGACTGGTTTGGGTTGGAGGGGACCTTGAAGACCATGTTGTTCCAATCCCCCTTCCATGCACAGGGGCACCTTTCACTAGGCCAAGCTGCTCAGAGCTCCATCCAACCTGGCCTTGAACATTTCCAGTGATGGAGCATTCCCAGCTTCTCTGGGCAACTCTTCCAGTGCCTCAGCACCCTCACAGGCATCCCACTGTAATACTCGGGGAGGCTGGTGAGAATGGAAGCCAAAACATGGACACAATTATAGCCAGTTTCTTTACAAGCAGTTGTCTGGCTCAAGAGACAGCTTTAGCATGCCTTGAAAGAACCAAGTACTCATGGTCATTTTATGTCATCTGTGCCATTGCTTTACCTACCCATGTCCCTCATGAGGGCCAAAAACCAAAGACCTCACAAAACTCTGGGGTGAATTCCTGGCTCTACTACAAGCTTGAATGTAGTTAAGACCCAAAAGCTGCAAAGACCAAGGTATGTTACTTGTGCAAGTAATAACTGTGCAACACATCTCAAGAATAGCATCAGTTGTGGCTCTGGGAATTAAGGGAATACAGGCTGCTTTTCTCACAAGAGAGCTGTTAAGTACAGAACCTTAGAACAGAACCATGTGGAAATGCAGAGTGCACAAGTCCATCAGATTTATGCCAAATTTCATGCATTTATAACACAAATATTTCTGGAGCAGCAGTCCATGTGCATCCTCTGCAGCTGACTGTGGAACGGTGACACACACATAAGAAGAATAAAGGATTCTTCAGCTGTGAGCCAGCTGACTGTAGGCTTCCTTCACAGTAGGAAGCTAGGAGGAAGCAATGCAATTAAATCCACTGCAGAACAATTCAGCTATGAAGCAGGAAATGAGCAGTGTGTGTGGATGTGCATCACTTCCAATAAAAACCACTCTCACCAAAAGCTCCTGAGGAAAAACAGCTCTGCAGTGACAGTCAGTGTGTCTCTTAACACAGTCCCCCTCCACAGGTGGAGCGCTCGTTCTATTTCCTCCACTTCTTTGTGGAGCCTACATTGGAATTTTCACAGAACAGGGATGGGCTCTGATGACTCCAAAGGGCAGCTCTTTCTCTTACTGCAGTAAAAGTAAGCTGAAAACACACATTAATTGGAAGAAAACATTTACTCTGCAACTTTAGCTGAGCTTACACAGTGCAAAATGCCTCAGCTGCATCAGGCACTTCCAGGCCTCAGACTGAGTCAACCCACTCCAGCTCCAAAGACAGGCTAGTTCTGTAAAGGAGAACCAGGAAACTGAAGAGAATGCTCAAAATTTGGGATTGACATTGTAAGGCTTGGGATCCTCTGGAGAGAGGGGTGCTTTAAGTATAAAGTCCTGAGCCTCACCTTTCCTTCTACCCATAACTACCAGGTATTCAGCAACTCTCAGAACATTTCAGCTATTGCCCAAGATAAAAGGCATGCTGGGTGCAATTTCTGACAAACATCTAACCACTGTTCTTTGTGTCACCTTCCAGGTGAGGTAGGGATGATCAGATTGCACTGACAGCAATCCCTGATCTAAAGCTTTTCAACATAAAAATGGTTGTCTAAACCATTTTTAATTATCTTAAACTATCATCTCAGATTAGGTTTCTTAAAGTTTGAGCTTTATTGACTTGGGTTTTTTTATTCAAGTTATAATCTAAAAGCAGAATAATCACAATGGGTAAGTTATCAACAATAAGCAGTAGCATGTTTTATTGAGTATACACATATATGTAAACCACACACAATCTGTATTAGTGACAGAAAAGACCCTGCACATGGTTTCAGAAAGACCTAGGGGTTAGAAGCCAGGAGTCAGGAAGATGGTAGAATTGGAGTTGAAAAAACAACTACTACAATTTTTATTTGCTATCCATTAACAATAAATCTTATACAAATTCACAAAATAAAAACCTCCACAAATTATTAGATACTTATCTGGACAGAAAGGACATTGTCACTCATTTCTAGCCCGTTTCCATGCAGACTAGTGAAGGTATGCGAACGTGATGGCAGTGAGAGGGGCCCAGCAGCAGAGGACTGCTGAGGTGGGTGGTTGGGAACAAAAGCAGGCAGAAGCTGCAAAAAAAAAGTGGTGAGAAGAGCTTAAGGGCTCTGAGAGATCACTGATCTGCAAAATAACAACTATAGAGAGATGCATTAAAGAAACAAAACAAAAAAACGGCACCCGATAAGTATAAACAGCTTAGACAGAGATAAGGGGAAATCAGGATTTAAATCAAAATTGAGGAATTAATTTGGCACCTGAGACAAGAAAGTCAAAGTTGGTGTGAAAGAGGCATGCAAGAGGTTAAACACAGCTGTCCATGAGCCAGTACCAACCCAGGCACACCCTGCATCCACTGCATGCACCATGAGGGGAGCATCTGTTAATAGATCCCTGCAATTATGGCTCTTTCTGTCCACTGAGGACAAAACAAAAATCAATTTGATTTGCACCAAAGCAGATTTAAATAAACCCTCAGGATGGAAACTGAATATGGGAACTAAGAGACTGCAAGTCCTCATGCATGACTGGGCATTTCTTTCATAACATCCAGCTAGAAAAACATCTACATGGGATGGCCTGGGGCCATGTGAGTGGCAGTAGGTGAGGAACCACTGCTAGATCCAGGATTCCTACATTTGGCTCTCAAAGCTTTACAAAAGCACATGTTCATTCCCTGGCCTTTTGAACTACTTGATACATAACCCAGGTTCCATGCAAGAGGGGCACAGAATCATAGAGTGGTTTGTGTTTGAAGGGGACCTTGAAGATCATTTAGTGCTAGCCACCCATGCCATGGGCAGGGACACCTTCCACTAGACCAGGTTGTTCAGAGCCCCACCCAACCTGACCCTGAACACTTCAGGGATGGGGCACCCACAGCTTCTCTGGGCAGCCGGTTCCAGTGCCTCACCACCTTCAAAGCAGAGGATTTTTTCCAAATATTTAATCTATATGAAGGCCAAAACTGGCATATGTTGAGGGTAAGATCCACCAACTTTCCTGAATCAGGACAATCATTGCAGTCCATCTCCTGTCCCCTGATTTTTTGTTGAGCCTTAAGAGTGACAGCTACAAATCCTTGAATAACAGCACCTGGCATCCCCTGGAAACAGGAACAGAACCAGAGACGGCTTCTGCTGCACAAAACCGGAGAATAACATTCTTGGGATGTTGGGGCATCCGCGGCCCCCCTGGGCAACCCATTTCAGTATCTCACACATTCACAATGGAGAATTTATTTCTAATATCTAATCTAAACACTCCGTCTTTCAATTGGTACCCATTCTCCCCTGTCCTGCCCCAGCTGTTCCTGACGAAGAGTCCCTCTCTGGCTTCCCTGCAGGTCCCGTTCAGCCACTGGCAGGTGCTGCGAGGTCTCCACACGACCTTCTCCAGGCTGACCAGCCCCAGCTGCAGCCATCGGGCCTCCCCCCCGCCCGCCTCCGTCCCTCGCCGGGACCGACGGGACTCCGCTCTCTGTGCCACGGCTCCGGCCGAGGCGAGAGCAGCCCCCGAGCGGGCCGGGCTCCGTTTGTCCCCGGGGCCGGG
>VWZP01006970.1:4058064-4100798 GCA_013396995.1 Dicaeum eximium
TGGCGGCGGCGGCGGGAAGCAGGTGAGGAGGCCGAGGCTGAGGGCGATGGAGCCGCCGGGGCCGGGCGGGGCTGGGCGGGGCTGGGGCCGGGGTGTTGGGGCCGTCCCCCCTTGCGTTCACCCCGCCGTTCCCCGCAGAGCAAGCAGGAGATCCACCGCCGCTCCGCGAGGCTCAGGAACACCAAGTACAAGTCCGCGCCCGCCGCGGAGAAGAAGGTTTCCACGAAGGGCAAGGGCAGGAGGCACATCTTCAAGCTAAAAAACGTAAGGGGGTGCGTGGCAGAGTGCCGGGGCCGCGGGTGGGTCGGGGACTGCGCCGGGCTGGGGCGGACACGGAGCCCGCGGGAGGAGTGGGAAGAGAAACCGGTCATGGGAGTGCAGCACGCGCTTCTCCACGGAAAATCCTGGAGATGAAAACGTTAGCTCTGTTGCTTTGAGTTTTAAAGTAATAATGATTGCTAGTTTTCTTAGAAGATAACGTATCTGTATGTTGTCTAAAAGGAAAAACAATTTCTGGAACTTTACGGTTGATTTTAATGCTCTTAATTTTCTATTTCTACGTTCTTTTCTTAGCCCATCAAGGCTCCTGAGTCCGTATCCACTATAATTACAGCAGAATCAATATTTTATAAGGTATGCTTTATGCAAATCTATTTGCAAAAATGATTATCCTGTTTCTCTTTCCAATTTCAAGAATTATCATGGACAGTGAAAGCACTAGGGATATAGTCACAGAAACTGTTCTTCCTTGCCTAACAGTTGTGTAGGATTTTGGTTTGCCATAGTTATTACCATTAAGTCTTGCAAGGTAGTTAACCTAAGTAGTTTAAATAGTTATCATTGTCCCAGGTTTTTCTCTTCCAAGAAAAAATGCATCTCTTTTTTTTTTTGTAATTATTGCTATCAGCATTTTTAAACTTAATTTGCACTGTGCAGAGGTCAAGTGACTGGAGATGATTATTTAGATTTGTGTGATGTTTCCTACCTTAGGTGCAGAACATGTTTCCCATAGAGGGGATGGGTTGCAGTGCCCCAACATCTCAGCTGGCTCCCATTTGAGAGCTGGTGCAAGCAGTCTCAAACACCTTGAGAGCAAGATCTGTTGGCACTTGCAAAACAAGAGGGAGCCTTCTCACATTCCTGCTTGAGAGCAGCTTTACCAGCATGCCAAGGTGTTGGTGTTCTAAAGTTCTGAAATTTGCTTTTGTTTCCCAGCAGTACAAACAACCTGAATGTGTTTTCCTCTCCAAAAAAGTCAGGATAGGCAGTGGGAAACTGCACAGCTAGTGGTGGCCTGAGATTCCATTTACACTCCAGGGACCTGATGCTTTGTGCCTGGCATTCCAGAGGAATCTTTTGTTTGCTGTTAACCAGTTCAGAAAATAATTACTTTCCTGTGTGTCTGTTTTTATCAGAAATTCCTAAGAGTTATGTCAACACTTCTGTCCTCCTTATGTAGAATGTTGCTACTTCAATACTTTTTAGTGTTGTTGCGAATAGGATTGTTTGGGGTTTGTTGTGTTCTTTTTATCTGTTTTAAAAACAAACACCTTTCTTTCTTACGCCACAATTCTTTTCCATGTAGCTGAATTGAAGCTGCCTTTCAAGACTGGCATAAATTAGGATAATTTAGGGTACTGATATTTAAGATATGAATCAGAATGTGAAGTGAAGCTGACAAAATCAGGTTGTTTGATTTCCGAGTCATTTGTATCTCTTCTAGGGCGTATACTACCAAATTGGAGATGTTGTTTCGGTGGTTGATGAGCAGGATGGAAGAACATACTATGCTCAGATCCGTGGGTTTATTCAGGACCAATACTGTGAAAAGAGTGCTGCACTAACCTGGCTCATTCCTACACAAGCCAGCCCCAAAGACTGTTTTGACCCAGCATCCTATATCATAGGTAATCTTTAAGCCTTCACTTCATGCAACTACTTGGATGTGCCTACACTAATGCAAGTTGTATTTTTTAAATGAACATTTTAGCTTCTCAAGGTGTTTTATGCAAGTTCCACATTTTAGACCCTAATCTTGTGAACATCTCATTTACTGTAATAACACTTTTTATTTATCTTGTGTATATATAATATGATTACCACTATTGCACTGTGTGATTATATCGTACTGTGATTATCTGAGTGTTTGTGGGGACAATTACAGTTGTGCAGCTCTAAAGATCAAATTATTGCTCTATAGGTAGATTTAAACCATAGTAACTTTGATTCTGATATACCAGTACAAGTTGTTTATTTTAAAGTGACCTGAATTACTTGATCTTTATCCTGGGTATTCAAAATACATAGCATGCAAGCACTGGCGTAGAGACTGTTCTGCTACTGGTGATAAAATTAGTAATTCAGAAAAAATCCTTCTAACAGGCAGGACACAAATAGAATATATTTTAAATATATTAAATACAGTACTTCACTCAAATACCAGAATGCTTCAAATGGGATGGGGGGGAAGATCAGCCCAGAAAAATTAAAGGTAGAGGTTTCTTGCCTAATACAGGAGGCTATCTTCCAAGGAAAGTCATGGATTGCAAAGGCAAATTCTGTAAGGGAATGTTGGCTGTTTTGGCATATTTTTATTCAACATATTTAATTTTATGCCTTTAAGTTTTGTCTTTGAAGATGTTTTTGGGTTTTTTTTCCCTAGGACCAGAAGAAGATCTCCCAAGGAAAATGGAATATTTAGAATTTGTTTGTCATGCACCTTCGGAATATTTCAAATCTCGATCATCTCCCTTCCCTACTGTTCCCACAAGGCCAGAGAAGGGCTATATATGGACTCATGTGGGACCCACTCCTGCAATCTCCATTAAAGAAACTGTAGCAAATAATTTATAATTTTAAAGGAATACTTTGGACTAGTTATTTTCCGTCTATCCTCCAGTTTATAAACGGCATACAAGAAGTTTTAAAAATTATAAAATGTGCCAGTTTACTTTACGGATTGTGGTATTTATTTCTTTTCAATATATCAGATCTGTGAAATGGAAGTTTTCATTCCAGTTGATGCATCATTTCAGTGCTCTGTTCTTCAGACATCATTGCTCATCTTGGGACAAAACCACAAGTTTCATGTCATCTTTGACTTCTGAAAGTTGCCTTTAACATTCATTTTTACTTTTTAAGTTATTTTCCAGAAGAGGAGTTTAAAAGACATAATCATCCAGCATTTTATATAACTGTTCAATTTAGTTAGCTATGACTGCTGGTTTTATTTCCTTGTTAAATAATTTACGACTAGCTTCACCTAAATACTAAAATAGTCAGTGATGCAGTTAGCAGTTTCCTGTTACATGGAGAGGAGTGATCTACCTGGATTTCTCCAGACTAAAACCTCATCTGCAAAGAGGGACTCTAACAGTCACCTTTTATGGGAATTTTGTTAATCTGAAACTGATATGTGAGCCTGTGTGTGTAGCTGCCTGCTAAACTTACTTATATAAGGGCATACGTTTCCTGGAAAATTGGATGCAAATTTAAAAATTAATGTTATTTGCCATCCTGGAATCCTCATGGCAGAAGTGTATCTGCATTTCCTGAGCAAGCCAATACTGACATATGATTTGAGTTTCGGATTGTTAATATTGTTTGCCTGTTAACTTGGACTCATGAAATGGATTTTAATTTTTTTTTTCAGTCTCCGCAATTAATGACAGTAAGAAAAAAAAAAAATGGTAAGGGAAATAAGAACTAATTTTATGTATTGACAGTCTCAGCATAACAAGGAATATGTATAAATAGCAGAATGTGAGAAATGCCACTAAAATACTAAAATGCCACTAAAGTACTAAAATACCAATGAAGTTTTCTGCCTTAAACTTTTTACAAGCCAGTCAGCTCCAAACACGATGAAATGTGCTTGTATGGCCTGAATTCCAAGGGCTTAGTGGTTCCTGCTGCCTGTGAAGGATAAGAGATGTAAGTGGCCTTAAATTTAAATGTACTGATCTTTTCTGCTTTTTTTTTCCTTTGTATGAACATTTGTGACCAGTGCCCAGAAGGCCCAAATCACCTTTAAGATATTGTATGAAAGCATAAAAATGTTGCACTAGGCTTATGTTCTAACTTTATGAAAGGCTTTGATTTAAGATGTAACATATTTAAAAGTCTCAGGTATTGACAACCTTTAATACAGTGGGACCTGTGAGGGCAGGAACCAGATGGATTTGTTTCAGCCTGCAGCCTCTGTTCTGTCCTCTTCAAATACAAGGAAGAATAATCAGCCTTAAGGGATACTGAGTTAAGGGATACTGCTAATAATTCAAAATGCTCCGAAATTTAGGAGTAGATCGCTAATACAGAATTATATCTTAATCCTTGATTACAAAGATGAGATGTGTGCCCATGTTCAGTGTGTTGCAGTGATTAATCCCAAGGTGACCTCACTTCTCTCCCTTCTCTCCTTTCAATTCATCTGGGGTTTTTTTCTTATTTCTTTATTAACAATTACAAGAAAATAAAAATAAGTCCTATATTTACAGTAACCAGAGTGACTCCCTTGACTCAATTGTTTTCCTTCCTTTCTCTGCAGTACACAAGGTTTTCACTTGGGATCACTGTAAAGTCCCTGTGCTGCCTTGGTATGATCCATGGACCTGTCCTCTTCTGTGAGCTGTTATACCTTATCTGAATTACCAGGGTTGGAAAAGACCTTGATGGTCATTAAGTCCAATGAAGCTTAGCTGATTTCCTTGTCAAATCCTCATAGGAATAAGGAGGAAAACAATGCTTTACATTGTTTTGGTTTTTTGAGTTCCTACACGGTACACCAAATGGAAAGTACTTTTTGCCATTTGCCTTATTTGTCAATAAATTGTAATATAAAAGGGACAATTCATTTTTCATAAGAATACACCAAATACATCAAAATTCAGTGCTGCTGGTGATTCAAATATTATACTTGCAATTACCGTCTAAACAGACAAAAATATCTTTTTTTTTCAGCTTCCTTTAGTAAACACTAAGTATTTTTATTTTAGTTTAGTTTTTATTGTATTGGGAAATGTTAAAAATAATGCAAATGAGCAAAAATTCTGATTGTAAGATCTCAAAAGAGGGTGGATCTGCAGGCAATGACTGTTAGTATAGTGTTACAATTTTATTTATGGCTATTTGAATGGTTGCACTGTCCTGTTTTCCTGTGTTCAGAAGATCACCCAGTAACACAGGGAAAATGACTGACCCTCCAGACAGCTTCTTATGGATGGACATAGCTGAAACGTGGGACCTCTGAGGGCAGTCTCTGCAAATTCTTCATCTCTCATATTAGGAGAATGGAGGACAAAAGGAAGACCTGCAAAATGGACTCAACAACAGAAGGGATATCAGAGGATCCTCTGGGGACAGGCTTTGGTGCCCTGCAGCTGAGGGAGCTGAGCTCACCCATTTCTGTCTTCTAGCATGGTAATCCCCCATGCCAAAATGTAGGTAGGTTTCATATTTGCATCACTGGACTGTGAGTGGATACACTGCTACTGAATTTATGGCCTTGTGTTCAGCTCCAGAGATTAGTGACCAGCCAACAGTAATTTTCATCCAGGCTTTTTAGTTCTAAAGATGGAACTTGTAGCCAAGAGCTAAAAGCCACAGAGCATATATGAAATGCTGAGTACCACACAGACATGTGGCCTCTGCCCCATGGCACACATTGCAGGAGATCTGTGGGAGGAGGAGCCCTTAACTTTCATGTGAACTTTACTAAACAATACCCACTGGAGAAGGGTTTCCATTTGGGCAATGGCTTTGTTGGGAGCAGAATACTTTTTGGGAGAATGTGATACAAGTGTGTGGCTTCTTGAGCTCCTGAAATGTAGTTGGGGTTTCTCTCTTGCTGCTGTGCTGTGCTACATGACAATCATCTCAGTCATCCCGGCAGAGGCTGGATTAGGCCCCTACAACTTGGTATCCCAGCCAATCCAATAGCTTTGCTTTCATGTAATGCAGTCTTCAACTTTAAAATTAGTATTATACAAGAAGCAAAGTGTATATTTATTGTGGTTGGTGGTATATTATGTACTATGATTAATAAAGGCCCTAAATAGTCATATGGAACTGAGAACAAAAATATTAATAGGTGTAGTATTGAAGTTTCAACTGCTCTTTACAGTTACTGAATTAGAAAGACAAATTATAATTTTATTCTGTTTTCACACAGATAGAATTGGTACATCTGTTAGATAGGAGGCTACATCCATCCCTCCAAAATCATGGAAGATGAGCATTATGTGCCCAAGCAGAAACACTTTTACAACAGTTAATAACTGTTAATAGTTCTTTTTGTGTGCTCCCCACTACACAATCTTGTGATCACTGACAACAGAATTTTATATTTGGCAATTGTTTCTTTTTCACCCACACAGTCATGCTTATCTTCAGGAAGACTTTTTTTTTTTTTAACTCAGGCCTTCTGGTTGGTGATTTGTTATTTTTGAAATTGGCCTACAGCTTCAGTGAGGTTATTTTTCTTTTCTAGTTTGGTAGCTTCAATCACAAGAAAACTTAATGGACAACATCTCCAGGTGGTTCATGCATCTTTATGAAATGCTTAAGTGCTTCGATGTCTATTTACTCAAACAGAAGTATTACTGGAAGGTAGTTTTGATAGAAAGGTTGCTTTAACCTGAACATACCAAGATTATCCTGTGCAGGGCATTTAGACTCAGAACAGTTAACCCAGGCACCTGCTTACATATGGCAATTGGGCTCCTGCAACATATTTGGAACCCCTCCATTTAGGGAGAACAGAGCAGGAGTGTTCCTCTTTTCTCATGAAGCTGTCTAGGGGCAAAGGTGCTCTCAGTTGTTCCACCTGTCTTCCTACACTCCATCAGCGTAAAGTATCCTGTCATAAACTGGCTCTGTCAACTGATCCAGGTTTGAAACACACATGATACTTTTAACACAAATTTTCCCCTAGGGGACTTCAGTAGGAGTGTTTAGTTTTGTATTCAGATGGTCAAGCCCTTGATAATCCTTTTCGTTGTATGTAGAACACTGCACAATTATGTTCCCTTCCTTTCCTATTAGGTTACTTTTGTATAAAATTACACTGTAAGGCTGCTTGTGGTAGTGAATCTGAATTATGTAAGCAGAATTGGGAACCTCTTCTCTCCTAAGCCTAGATTTCAGTAGGTCATTAAGAATTAAAGCAAAGAGTAACCTGTCCTTTTAATCCATGTTACCTTCTCAGGTACCTATTTCCTGAATTGTGGGAATCCACATACAGAATTTTCCAGTTACCTCTCCTTAAATAATTTCTTGGAGCATTCTTAGAGCTGTTTTTCGAAGCTATGTCATCACAGACCACTGCTAGGCAAGCTAAAAGATTTATCTCTTCTTTATGAGAAGCTGATTGCAAACTGTGGAGGAAATGCAAGTAGCTTTGGCATTTATTATTGGCCAAAACAAAACCAAAAGCAACCACTTTGTGCCTGCAGAGTTTGCAGAGCCTGACTATGGCTTAATTGCTCCCTTGATGAGATAAGTGGAAATGATATGTTGAAACTAACATAACCATATAATGCAAAGGAACAAATACTGGGACAATGCCAGGGACACATAATATTGCAATCTACTTCCTTGGTGGGCTTTCTAGTCATGCTTAACTCAGCAGCTCCTGAATAAGTTGAGGAAAGAAATGTCCACCTCAGCTTTTAGTGACCAGCAATATTTTTGACACAAAGGTCAAAGACAGAAAAAAGTAAAAATGTCTCTTCTAGAAAATTATTGGGAAAGTCAGTGCAAGATCTGGGGAAAATCTATTTTAAAAAATCTCATGTCAGTTTGGTTTTACCCACTCACATTCCTGCCATAAAGGAGTAACATGTGTGATAGGCTATTTGTTTTTGACATCTCCAGTTCTGCTCTATGCTTTTTGATGCAGTGGGATGTAAACATCACATAACATTTGACAGCACACCTGCAGGAACAGCAAGGGTTTTTTTGAAGGAATGCTTTCTGAAGTCTCTCCTTTTTTTCTCTTTTTCTTTCTTTTCTTTTTCTTTCTTCTCTAATAATTTCTAACATTCAAATTCCTCTTTACCTCCTGCTGGTGTTTAATGGGGAATCATCACTGAAGAGTAACAAGCACTAGACCCTATCACATTATTTTTTTCTTTCCTTTAACAAGACATTTTGTCTGCACAGTACAGTCAAGTTTTGTGAAGGTCTTCTATAGTGTTTTACTACCCACCTTTGTTTTTCACAGGCCTGAAATCTTACTCTATTTTTGCTGTTGGGGCTGTTTTGCTGTTCAGTCCCTGTCAAGGTCAGATGAGTGTGTTGAGCACCACGGGTGTCTCTCCACAGCCCTGGTGTTGCACACAGGCAGTGCTGGGGCACAGGCTCTGGCCTGGCCAGTACAAGGCATGGACATGGTGAACAGGTCCAGCAAAGGGCCTCACCAGTGACTGAGAGACTGGAAATACAAGGAGTCCTCTGAAATACAGGGAGAGGGTGAGAGCTGGGACTGTTCAGCATGCAACAAAGATGACGTGGTGCAGGAGGGAAACTTATTGATGTGTCTAAATACTGGATAAAAATATTTATCAAAAGCATGGGGATCCACAGCAAGACAATCCTACTGAGCCCCTATAGCAGCATTCTCTTAATTTTGCAGTTCTAGTTTTCTCTCACCAAACCTATACAGAGCAGCAAACAGGGAATTAATTCTGCAAATACTTAAAAAGAAAACAAGTCAAAAACAAAGTAAAAGAAGTCCCCATACAATGCTGTCAATTGAGTATACATTAGTATACATGAGTATACCTGAGTATACATGAGTATACATATTAAAGGGTTTTTTAATAGTTAATGTATGAAAATGCTATCCTAGGAATACAGGCATACATAAATAATCTGAAAGGGAGCCCAGAAGCCAAAACTAAATGCCTCCTCAGCACTCAGCTTGCATATACAGAAAGGTGTATCAAATGTTTGAGAGATGTATGTTTAGACAGAGCTCATGAATACAGGAAAACATTTTGCTGGTTACAAAAGTCCAGCAAAATTTGAGTATCACCTGATTCAGTATTTTCAGTATTCTGATTAAAATACACAGTCCATAATACATTGTAATATGCACAACCATAGCACAAGCTTTGAAGACTTTAAACGCAGCAGCATGAGGAGTTGCTGTATTACTTCATGCTTGGGATAAACTTGAAATTAAATAATCATGTTTTGTTTCCACATTCTTAATGTCTGGAAAACCTCACCCAATGCAAATTCTCACTCCACCCAAGATTGCCACAAATGACATTTGCAAAGACAACTCCCAAGGAACTCCAGAAATTAAAAGTTCACTTATGAGGAGGCCCTGATATTTACTTTCCCTGCCATGAGCAATGTCTGAGTGTTAATGGATACTTTGAGCAAGACCTTCTCAAGCAGTGAGCTTTCAGTGTATTGCCTTTGATTCCAACTACAGGAAGAAAATACCTGAAAAAAGATTTAAAAAAAAATGTCATCTCAAACAGCTGTTCCACAGCACACCTTGCACAAGAGCATATTTAGACTATGTGACCTCTGATGTATCCTGAGCAGAAAATAGGGACTGAGGCATTATTTATTTTTCACAGAATCAGATGCTGTGGGATGGCAGTTTCTTAATTGCTTTTCTAGCCTAGTTCCTCCAGCTATTTATATTACATGTATTTAAAGAACCAGTCTGTAATATTATTAATGAGAACATTTTCAGCTCTAGAAAGCTGAAAAACACATGGATATCTCTAAAGAGTTAATCTGGTCTGTGATTTGTCCTGACAGCCAAAGGGACAGCAGGGATTCAAGCTGCTTCCCTCTGCTAGGATCAAATGGGAAGAGTCTGAATGCTCAGGCTCCCACGGTCTGACAAAGGCACAGACAGTGTCTAAACACAGGCACCACACTGATCAAGCAATTAGATAATTAGAACTTCAATACAGCTAAGAAAAAAATGTTATGCACGCATTTGTCTGTATCCAAAATACCCAGTTTTTTATCACCTTGAAACTGAGCTCTGTAAGTGACCTTCCTTGTAACAATATGCTCTATCTGTTGCTAAACCTTGTTTTCTATCTTGGAAGAGGACACAAGAAGTCTATCTTGCTTCGTGTTTTGAAACACCACTACCACCCATCATCACCACATCTTAGGTAAAATGTTTTACTGTTTTGCCTGTGCTGCCACTACTGGATCTTTCACAGACAGCTGTGAGCACATTTATAATTTTCTATCAACTGTGCAGATCATGAATATCAAGACAAAATCAGAAAACATTTTAGCCTGAAATACTAGCAAGCACTATTTTGTGGACATTCACAAAACCAAATATTTCCACAGGGAAGAAAAGCAGTTTAAAGTACAGAGAAGAATGTGGAAAAAAATTGGATGTGACAAGCAATATTGTTCCTGTTTATGCAGTCCCAATCAGAATATAATCACTGATCATGCTAAGTGTTTTGAACAAATGAAGTTTCCTAAACTCTGGAAAAATTACATTTCTAATTTTTTTGTTTGTAATTTTTCTAATTTTTTTGTTTGTAATTTTCTTCTTAGCTGTCACTGAGAAGAAACCTCTACAAAATCACATTACATGTTTCTTTATCTGAGTAGGTTGTTACAGTAGTATAGTCTCTCTTCTCAGGGTCAGAACCGTTTCTCGTTTACAACACTTCGAATTCCATTACAATCTACAGAGAAAGAAACTTGATCTTAAAAAACAAGAACTGTTGTTCTTCATAAAATACAGTCAGGGAGTTTCTCTGCATTTTGTTACAGTGCCCAAATTATAAAATCAGCTCTTGCTGCTAGTTGGACCCACCTGGGTCACAAGACTGAAGATCTGCAGAGATGAAACTGTACAAGTACTTCGATGTTGAGAATATATGCTGCTTGCAAAATAATAAGGAAAGCATGAAAATCTGAAATCTGTGTTATTGATACCTGCTTTTTAGTTCCTGTAATGCAGTTTTTAATTTTTCAGCTGTTAACTGGAAAGGGTGATTTTCTTCATCAGTCACCTACAGAAAAAAATATCTGCAAGAATAAAAGGATTGAATTTTCAAAGAGGGAACTAATGTTACACAACTTATGTGGCAAATACATCTTGCAGTGCTTGAGGGGAAACATTTGCAAACCAAATTTACTTGTAGTATGACAGACTGAGAGCTGACAAATGTCAGCACAAAACAGTGCCTGCACAGAATGAGTGCAATCCTACACATCTTATGACACCTCCCCTGCTGCCACTCTGCAGGCTGAGAAAATGATGGGCTGTCTCAAAAAGCACTGCACAGGTCCAATCTCTTCCCTTGGCCTCAGGTTGCAATTTCAGGTTTTTTTGATTGTTCCCTGTAAATGTCTTTTAATGTATGTGAATGGCTCAAGTTCCATCTCACTGAAGAAGAGCCTGTGAAGAGGCTGCATTCCACCCTGTAGCCTTTTCTGGAATTCATATCACCATAGTAGGGAGCTGGAATAAGATAACCACTTAAAACCACTAAGAAATGAAATTAACATTTCTCATAAGCATTTCTCCTCCACCTGCCTGCCTGCTCCAGCTGCTCAGGGAAGAAGGAGCACCCTGGGCAGGCTCTGCAGGGGCTCCCAACCATGGCCCCTTAGGACAGACTGACCCTTCCTTGTGCTCCACGGTACAGGGGCCTCACATCCCTTATGGACAGAGAGGAACAACCTCGTGTGTCTCATGCCACCCCAGCACTCTGCCTACTCCCCACTGCAAGAGTTCTGCTTTAGACCCACTGTCCTCACCAAGACATGGCTCAGTCAGCAGCACCTAAACATGGGAAGAAGGACTGGGGTCAGTGTAGAGGCAGATGCTGATGTGAGGGAAGCGAAGACCTTCTTCTCCCCAGGATCTGTAGAAAAAAACAAGTTTCAATATGCTGACTTCAAGTGGTTTTTTTCCTACATGTTTTAAACCTGTGCTTAATGAAGGACATTTTGATCTTTTAAAAGTAAAAACAAAAGTTTTTTAGACATTTAGAAAATGAGCAGGTTTTTAACGACTGGAAAAATGGCCATTAGAAAATGGGATAAGACTTAGTTCTTGGCAAATATTAAAACAGTAAACCACCAAATAGCTCCTGTTGTAGCCTTTATTATCTAAACAAGATCACAATGCTCTAGTTATAAAATTACTTCAGCAGTGCCGTGGCAATATACAAGCATTATATTAAAGTAATACATATTATTAAGAAATATTTTTAATACTATTTCCTGAAACTTGGCAATAATTATGGAAGTGGAGATAAGCACTGAATCTGCAATTAGTTCTTCTGAAGGACCCAGTTACCTTCCCAACAGAAAATGGGCATAAAACCATGTGGATGGTTTTAATCCCCCTAGTGCTAATGCTGGAATTATACAACTTAGCATTGATGGCATTTTGTGGGTGTTTCCAAACATTTTGGTTTTTATTCTTTGCTTTTTATTCTACAAAGCTGCTGATCTCTGGAAATAAGGGAAATTGCCCAACACCTGCATGATCTTAGTAATTTTTTATGTACCAAAATCCAGTGTCAGTGTCCACACTGGGTCTCCACAAGCTCTGTACTGTGCTATAGCTGTGCCTACATTGGGTACTAATCATTCTTTGTGAATCCTAAGAGCTGGTTTTGTGTAAACACAAAGAATGAGGTCATCTTTTTGCACCCAGGAGTCCCAGACTGACTTTGTTCCTGAGATATCAATCTTCACTAAATCATTTCAACTAATTCAAGCAATTAAAGACTTTTGGAGGCTGGTGGGGGACAGCACTGCTGAGAGATGCAAAGTCTGATCTGGTTACCTAATAGCAGCTGACGTGACTCTGCTGCTGTAGGTCATTACAGGAAGGCCACATACATGGAAGTCTTACAAAAGCCCTCCCCACTGTTGGAGGATAAAGATTGATTTTTCCACCTCTTTTCTGTTAATCTGACTTACACTTGCGACCTGAACACCAGCAAACTGATTCAGCACTGCTACTACTGCCTGAGCATCTGAAAGTATTTAATCCTAGACCTCTTTGCTGTATCACTGCAACAGAAGGCTAAACCTTAAGTCAAGAGATTTCCATTCCACTGTGCCTAAGACAGATTGTTACAGTATGGGCTATTTTAGAAATGGGAAAACTCAAGCAATTGAACCTTAAAGCCAAAATTCTCAAGTGGTGACTGTAAATGGGTTATTCCAAATGATGCCTGTGAGAGAGAAGTGAATCCTTACCTGTCAACTGACATTAACAAATTGTAATCCAGTCTCCCAACTTCCTTCCAGAGGATTAAGGATTAACTCTGCAAATATCTGCTGAACTCATGCAAGAAACTCTGTTCTGCTTCTGGTCTCTTCAAAGTTCCTCCACAGCTTATAGATTTATGATTGTTATCTTAACTTCTTGGAAAGTAGGTTTCACTCCCACCCTGCTGCATGAGCTTAGGAGCTATTAAATAATAAACAAAAAGTCAGATCCTCATGCAATGATACAGCATGCATGGATTTTACTGTTTTCACAATAACTAGGAGTTACTAAATAAATAAATTATGCAAGAAGACAAATTATAAATTATATTAGTAAGATTAAAAAGTCAATTGTATCTTTTAATAATTTATATATATATATATATATATACACACCCTCCCCCCTCCCCCCAGTTAATTTGAGTAAAATAGCCCTGTAAAAAAATCAAGTTTATGCAATGCTTTTGTTTGGGAATTGTATTTTAAAATGTTTGTTTGCTTTTAGGCTGGAGAAATTGGCTATGTTTCCTTAATGCCACAAGAGAGGGATGGAGAAACTCCCTGTATGACATTAAATGCACTCATTAGTCCACACAAAATTTAGACTCGTGTAGTGGTTTTGGTTTGCTAATTCTAGAATTTCCCAATTTGAATTTTTCGCGGCTAATGCATCACTAAATGTGGTGGGTTTTAGTGCTGGTCAGTTACCAGAGCACTTACTTTTCTGCTGTGAGATAGGATTAGGAGAAGGGCAAAGCAGGCTCAAAATTTCAAGTATAAAGAAAGTTTATTAACAGTAACTAAAGGGAAAAAAAAAGTAAGAATCAAAACCAAACCTTTCAGACACTTCTCCTCTCCCCACAACCACTTCTTTCCCACTGTCAATGTAAAGAAACAAAACTTAAAATTCTAGACAGTCCACCACCACTTGTTTGGTGAACTAAAAGCTAAAGTACATTTCAAACCTAATACAAATGATAAAATTAATTTGTTTTAATAAGGCTGTTAACTGTCATGCTTAAAATATTGTCAAGCAGAGTTCTAACTGGTGACATCTTCTATGAGACATAAGGCTAAGTAATTTAAGCCTCCACATATGCTGCTTATCTTTTAAGTTAATTTCAGATGGGTTAAGAAATCTTGTCCATTTTTCTCTTTGAAAATAGAACAAAGTTTGATTCTTTATGAAATTTGACAATCAATGACTTTGTGAAATTTCTACTATACACCAGAAATAGTGTTTCCAAAAGAATAAATGTGATTTATGGCAGAATACCATTAAAAGGACCCAACACATTGGATGGGATTTATTATGCCCCAATGTCCCCAAGTCTTAGAAAAGCAAGACTGTAAGATTTTCATCATTAGGAATTACCAGATTTCCCTCAACATTCAGCCATATAAGCCTCTCAGTAGAGTTAATTGGACCAATTAAACCAAGATTTAACAGAATTGACCTGCTACCTCACTTTTTTTTTCCCCCCTGAAACTCTTTCCAGTCAATACTCAGTCCAGAATGGCAGATTATTTTCAAAACAGACACATTTTTCCAAAGCACTGTTTGAAAAAAATGCCAGCTAATCAGCTGAAAGAAGATAGCTTCAAACATAAAATCCATTTTAAGAAAAGTTATTGAATAGTAGTGGAAACCAAGTTCCTATTAAACAAACTTAAAGAACCCTTTGCACGCTTGAAATAGGTTTACTGTTTACATCATTTATGTTTAACACTTGTTTCTAAACTGAGGGGAAAGACTGGTAGGCAGTGGAGGAAAGATCAGTGACAGCTGACAACGGTGGTGACAACGGAAGTGAAAGAAAAAAAGCTACCCCAGGCTATCAAACCTTTATAAGGGCTGTAATATATACCCAGAAAAACAGACATAATTATCCCTTAAGAGAGGTAGTGACAGGAGAACTAGTGAGGAGGCACAGGATTTGTTCATCTCTAGGTTGCTGCTTCACAGAGTTGTTTAGTTCTTGACTTGATGGAGGAGACTAGAAAACACGTTGCTTGTTGGCATGTGCTATCATCATGAGCCACTGCAGCTAAATCCTGCTGCCCTACAGAATGTGTAACAAATGTTATCAGTCCCTTTTCTCTTGGAGTGCCTCTCCCTCCCAGGCCTTGTGCAAGAGTCTCTACAGGTCAGCTGATCCTCATTGCACAACACTTGAATAGAAGGGATTATCCTCCTCTGAGCTGCAGGTAAATGCTCCTTGTACATTAGATTTATAACAGATTTTAACTAGGCTTCATTTATATTCTCTACTACCTTCCAAGGTGAGATGTCAGTGTAACTCAGAATGTAATCAAAGATCACCTAACAGCAGGTAGTCATTCAGTGACCTCCTTCTCGGATCACATGAACCTGCCCTCAGCATCATCCAGATTACGTGTGCAGGGGAATGTCTGAACTAACACTGAGCTCATTCACTGGTGAAATTCCTTGCATGGAGGAAGGAGGAAAAGCAGATTTGGAACCTAGGCTTCCTGGGTTTTAAGAACATTTTCCCTGACAGTGTAGTACATAATTTCGGTTGAGGACTGGTAAGACCTTGGCATACAGCAAACATTCCTTTTTAACCTTCCTTTCGATATCATTCTTGGCACTGAAGTACAGTATTCCAATTAAATTATTCCCAGTTTGAGGACAGTACAATAATCTATGGAATTGTCTTTGTTACCATCACAATTAGCCTGCAATTAGCCTGGTCCTTTCAGAGTTAAGTATCAGTGCATTATGAGATTATCAGTACTAGGAAGGTTAAATAATTTCCACTTCTAATGAATTCTGTACAACCATCATCTAGACCTAAACTGCAGAGCAGATGCTGCTGCTAATTTTGGTTAATCTGTATATTTTTGTAGTATCTGAAGATTTCTTTACCAAGCAAAGAAGATGTAATAAACCACAGTGTTGTTTAAACAATTTTGACAAGGACAAAGACCACCTTCTTATAGAGGCTCTGGGTGTAGGAAAGAACCCTTAACTGAAAAATCTTTAAGCCAGTAGGTGAAAGAGTAAGTGGAAACTCCTACTGGTACCTGAGAAACTGCAGGAACTAACCAATGAAATTAACTGGGCTGAAGTTTCAAATGCAAGTGTTTGAACTGATGATAATATAGTATTTCCTTGGCTTAGAGATGAAGACTATTTTGAAGGGGAAGCAAAATGCTATGAAAGGGTCTAACAGACTCATGGGAAACATCTCTTGTTTTCTTTCCTGGCTCCTTCTTTCTTCCCCTTCCTTGTGTTATGACCTGGTATTCCATGCATCACTTAAGGAACACAACTCTTTAACAATCTTCATGGAGGACAATAGTTGTGAATAATTTCAGGATGTAACATTACAAAGATTTCAAGCATACGATATAGTTTTAGTGGTCTCTGGGAAGAAAAGGTAGGGATAACAAGGCACAGTTGTTGTGAAATGCAATTTAGTATTCTTCTGATTAACAAACTGGCAGAAAACAAGATGCAAGTATCTTGGTCTGTTTTTTCCTGCTATAGCTGGAAAAGTATGTTCTGGAAGTATTAGTCTAGTTGCCTGCTAATATAACACAGGAAGTACCACCCTCCTCTAAGCCCTCTAAAGGCCATTAGAGAATGGCTTCATAGAATATTTTAAAAACATATCCCCCATTAACATTACAGTCTATTTGAACAGATTCTATTTGTTGTGAGGGAGTAAGCAGGGACAAGAAATCATTGTTAGATTGTGGCAAGTAAATTGATAAAAAACGAAATTTAAAAGTTTATATGATAAACAAGTGGACAGAACATAACCAATGTTCTCTCAAAAATTTAATATCAATCCAAAGGAGGACAATTTTCTTCAAAATAATATGTGACATAATTTTACAGCATGTTAGTTTAAAAGAAACTTATCTTCAACTGCTGCATTAATAAATCCATATGAATATAAATAATCTGATTTAATCACATCTGTCATTTCCAGTTACAGTTTAGCAATTACAAGCAAATGCAAGTTACTAAGCTAGAGTAATTTTTTGTCCTGGTCTGAATGTTGCACCAATCTGTACTTTCCTCTTCTTGGGATTCTGAAAATTATCATACCTGGAAACAAAAAAAAGACATTAGCAAATTCTTATGAAGTGTGTTTTTTGTGTCTGCCTCTTCAGATGCATATTAATGCACCACAGAACACCAGATGTTTAAGTAGATGTTTATGGAAATGAAGAGTGCCCATCTCCTCAGACCTGGGGACCTGGAGGAGTTACCACCCACAGACCTAACTCCAAGAGCTCTCTGACCTGCTTCCTTTGTTTTTTTCCCAGCTTTTTGATCTCCAAGTCAAAGGAGACACATTCTCCTTTTCAGTATGTTTACTTCTACAGATTATCCTTTCCCAAACACAGCAGCTACAAAGACCACTAAGATCACCTACAGAGGGCCAAACTTCAGCAATTTGAAAATACAAGGAGCTACTACTAAGTGGAAGCAGGAAGGACCTAGAACTTGAAGAGCCTCTTTGTACTGTTATAGCTCTTAACATAATACTAGGGGGTTCTGGTCTGCTATTTCTAGGTCCTACATGAATAAGATAATTCACTGGTAAAACAGTTTCCCTTTCCCACTATGTAACTTAGTATTTCTTTAAAAACTGCTGTCAAAAGCTAACAGCTATCTGCTGCCAGTCCCCACAGTTATTTAAAACTACTGTGTTTCTGATGTATAAGGAATGAGGTTAGACCACATCTCCACTGAAGTCAAAATCACAAAAAAAATACTTACAGTTCAGTAAAATATTTCCAGTCATCCTGACTAATGGATGGTCTCATACCCTGGAGAGCAGTCATCAGATGAGACTGGGTAATAGTTAAAGTGGTCTTGGGAAGCACTGACTGATTAAGGGTGCTGTCCTCCTTGAAAAGAGAGCCATGAACACACAATGAAAAATTTCTACAGAAACACAGTGCCATCAATATCATTAACTAGGGAACCTCCCCATTACATGTATAGACAAATGTATTAAAAATACAGTCACAACCTTCCCCCCTCCATATTAATAAATAACAGAGATAACTGTTGAATTACATCAGTGCTAACATCTGGCTTATTTTCCTCAAACTAAGTATAACTTATCTTTGCTACTTTCGTTACACAGTATTTAATATTATTGCAGAAATTATTTATTGAAATACCAAGAAATGTGGAAACAACAGAGAAGTGTTAAGACGAAATAATAATTTTTAAAAGTGTCATACTCCATTCTTGCTTCTGCAATTGGCCTTGCTAGCATTGACTTCTGTCCTCAGGTGCTCTGCTTGCTGCTCCTGGTTCTCCAGAGAGCCTTCTTGAGAAGCTGCTCTAAGCATTGCAGGTTGTGAGGATGCAACATCTCTCTGAGTGATGCTGGTAAAGTCGTAAGTTATGGAGTTTGGACCGGACAAACACAAAGAGCTCTAAATTGATCACAAGAGGAAGTACATTAACTCATTATGGATCCAAAGGAGCAACTCAATTTTTAGGCATTAGCCTACAATTCAATATAAGCTTGCCTCCACTAGCAAAAAGAGTAGTTTCTCTGTAAAATATATTACATATGTAATTTTTTACCAGAAAGATTTAAGTAAATATGCCAAAGTGTTTGGGCAAAAGGCCAAATCTGAAAATGAAGTGTTTCATGTTTGGAAAATATGGAAGTATTTTTGTAATGGCCCATCTGAAAAAGAATACAAGTCTGCTAAATCCATTGCTTTAATTACTTAGGAAAATCAGTGGTTCTGAAATCTGGATGAGTTTAAGTAGTTAGCTTTGGAATTTAAATATTCATCACCTCCAAATTCTCTGTGCACTCGATAAGGAAGCACCTTTCCAATTCAACAAGTTTAAGAGATCAAAGTCCTTGTAGAATCCTTGTTGCAGAATTTTCACAGTCAGAGGAAAACTAAGTCTTCAAAGTTACATTAATCGAATACTATCACCCATGATGCAAGATAAAATATGCCAAAGCACCTTAGCAGTCAGTAGTTACTTCTCTAATGTCAAAGTAAGTTATTTTTGGCTTTAAGAATCAATGCAAGACAGTTTTGGAAACAAGAGTCTAAGAACTTTGATTACTACTTGTAGTAACAGTTCTACAACAGATTAAAATTAATTTTGAAAATTAATTTCCCACAGATCACACACAAACTCTGAAATCGTGTATTCACTGTAAGGAGCCCAGGGGCAGCACACCCCGTTCCGCTCATCTGCCAGCCAAGAGAGATGAGCTGATCACTGTGCAGGTTCTGGGCAGCCAACCTGCACATCCCTACCTGCAAACTGGCCAGAGAACATGCTGCTTTCTGTGCAACATGATGCAACATCAGGAATTCTGCTTAAAGACAATGATGGAAGTTAAGGTTTAGTTCTGCTCTTTTTTACAATTCCGTGGTCTGATTATTCCACTAATGCAAATTTTATTGGGAACTGAAGACGGTTCATTGATTCTTGAGACTGTAGCTTAATTCTTGAAAGCTGGGTTGTCATCTTTAGTAATAAAACTAAGTTAAAGAAAAAACAACAAACAAACCAGCCACCAAAAAGTCAAGAACAGTTTTAGTGTTTGGAAGAACTTTGGAAGGGAACAAGGCATTTGACCAGAGAGTAAAATCTGGTCAAAGATGAATGCAATTTGCTTAATTATAAGGTATTAAGCAGTATTTGGGGATTTTGATTTTAAACTCCTGCAAGGCTGCAGAGAAGTCCATATTGTATTTTCTCAGATCACATCCTTCCATCCCCTTCCTCACTGTGGACTAAGTATAATCTGAAGACATTCTGAATGTCAAAGCAGACATAATTGTATTTATAAATGGAACGAGGAAAATGGTATGTTTTTTTCTGCTTCTCAGCTAATAATATTTAGAAAATTCAAAACATTAAATGAGTAATTTACCAGTTCTGAAGGAGTTCCATTCCCCAGCTCTGATTCATAAGAGCTTCCAAAATAAAGACGATACATGTTGGACCTTGGATCTTCAGGAAGCAAGTCAGATATATCTAAAGAAGTAAGAGAGTGCTCAAGTCCTGCTTCTCCATCTGTTGCTGAATCATCTGAGCCACTGCTGTGGTTTAGAAAAACCATGGAAGAGAGACTGAAGTCACTATCAGAACTAGATCCAAAATCCTGTAACAAAGAACAGAACATTACAACAGTTAACTCACAACAAACTACAATCAGAAATACATGAAAAAATCTGATATACAGTGCAAATGAGAATATAAATTTACATTTGAGTCTAGTAGTAATCTGTCTTTCCCTAGGAGTATAGTTCCCTCTCAATACTAAGAGTCGCGTCCTCAGAGCCCAGTTCCTTGGTAACAGCTGGGGCAAAAAGAATTCAAGAGGGTCTCCTTCATTTTGCACCCCTGACATAACCCCTCCCTTTGGCCACTGAGCAGTGGAAGCTATGCCTGCTCCTTTCCATCTGGAACCAGAGGACAGGCATTTAAAATGTGAAGAGAAGTGGCTGAACCTCTCTAACCAGAGGCTAAAGAGGAAGGATCTGAAAGTCACATGAGGGATACAAACCAAGGGTGGAATCCTGTACTTTGGAAGTTCAAGTACTAGCTGGTGCCTGGAAGATGAGGCAGACCTGCCCATTTCAGGTATTGCCATCCTCTTGCCACTTCTCTCCTGACCTCAGTCAAAACCAATCTGCTGGAGCAACTCCCCAAAACCCACCAATTTCTCTTTTCCTCCATCATCCAAAATGTGCCATCTCAAAACTGAATTTGCTATCTGCTCCTAAGAAATTCAGTGTGGGATCCCTGCTGTCAATCTCTTAGTTGCCCCTCACAACAGTGATAAACATAAACAGTGATAAACATATATGTGGGCTTACATATATCTATTTAACAATAAATACCTCTCATTAAATGAGAAAAACCTTGTGTTTAGGAAGTATTTAAACCAATTCATTATATTATTCTTGTATTTTTCTGCAAATATTTTATGCAAATATAGTATGTTAATCCTCTGTATAAAAATATAAGAAAACATAATTTTGCTAAAAATACTCACTGATACAATTAACTCTTTCAAACATAATCAACATAAAAATAAACAGGAGAGACTTCTTGTATATAAGGTTTACTTACCTGTGTTAAATTAGTATGGATTGCCTCTAATTGGGCATTGTATAATAAAGCTTTTAGGTCAGCCCCTGTGAACCGTTCTGTTTTTGCTGCCAAATCCTGAAAGTCCACATCATTTGCCAAGGACAGGGAATGACTGAGAGCTTTTAAGATTTCATAGCGTGAATTCTGGAAAAAAGGAAAAAAAAAAAGTCAGTTAAGCAACCTGTTATTTTCCTTGTCCTGACAGCTAGATGGTGCTTTGGCCCTGTCACCAGCCACTTCCTCTCTGAGGGAGGAAGGATCCTTTTTCGAGAAGATACTGCCCTAATACTAACTAGAAAGATACTACCCTAACCAAATGTAGTACACAGAGAATACATTTCTCTAATACATCGAGTCAATATCTGGGATTTTATATATGAAATACATAAAAATATGAAGGTGCGCTCTGCTACTCATATGTCCTTTTGTAAAGAAAAGTATGATGAAAGTGATGAAATCATGTTTCTGTTTACCTGAATGATCTTACTCTAAACCAGAACTTTAAAACAGAAAATAAAAAAAAAGGGAAAAAGAAAAGAAAAAAAGAGAAAAAAAAAGAAAAAAAAAAAGAAGAAAAGAAAAAAAGGAGAAAAAAGAAAAAAAAGAAAAAAGAAAAAAAAGCTACAAGATCATCATATGTGTTTCGAAATGAAATGATATGGTGGTATTTCTTAAACCTGTGAACTAATCTGAAAATAAGTAGTGCTAATGTTTTCTCATTAAATGGGGAATCAGGGACACTCATTGTACAACCGCTAAGGACTGGCTATGGTTTAAGCAAATGGCAAATCCATTGGAGTCATACTTCAAAGAAAGGTGGAGAACATTACACACGCTACCCTGCATGCAATTTCTTTCTGCAGATTAGTTCCCTGTTTTTTTTAAATCAGCTAGATCCCCAGGATATGACTTGGTCCAGAAGACTGTGGTAAACAGCCTTTTCTTTCCCCAGTTTTATGTGAACACATTGACATTAAAATCAGTGAATTTATCCCGTTGTATAACTGGAGCTGGGAAATCAAGTCCACTTTTTCCAGGTTTGAAATGCCACTACATATAAAGAAAAGGAGAATAAAACCCATTAGTCTGATTTTTTTCCTTGCCTCTTGTGTGAAATTATTTGTTTCCTCACCTGATCAGGAGGTGGACAGTACAGGCATTTATCCAGTCGGCCTGGCCTTAACAAAGCAGGGTCAATCAAATCCGGGCGACTCGTAGCAGCTAGCACATAAACTCCTTAGGAAAGTGCAGAAAAATGCCATTAACATCTGCTAAACTTCTGCATAAAAAGGAGCACACAGGTGAATTGGTACCTTCCAGGCCTTCCACACCATCTAACTGGGTCAACAGCTGGTTAACCACTCGGTCAGTGACTCCTGTGTTGTCGTGACCTCGGCGAGGAGCAATAGAATCAAATTCATCAAAGAAAACAATACAAGGCTTAGCTGCCTGAGCTCTAAAAGGGAAAAAAAGCAGCAATACTTATTTTTCCGTTTAAGTTTCATTCACAGGAAAAATTGCTTAGAAATATTGAAGGTAATTGCTTTTTGCTTCATGAAAACAGATGTATTTAATGACAGAATAGAAAATCTGCTTTCTGTAGAATTTAAGAGGTTCTGAAAACTGGGCTGCAATAGAATCACTGCTCATTTTTTATGACATACTTTGCACTCAATTTATCATTTCTTAGTGCTCAACTGTCATATTAATATACATGAAAGCTCTAAAATTCAATCACTGCAGATGAGTTCTTGGCTTACAGACAGCTAACAAAAAGACTGCCTAAATGATTAGTTGAGAAGCAAAGACTACGTAGGATATGTTGGCATTAGGGAGCACTGAGGGCCAGTAAGAGCAGTTTTGTAAAAAGGAACTACGAGCATTGAGGACTTCAATACCAAGTTTAATATGACCCTAGGTATTGAGTGTGCATTACTACTTGAAGTACAGTCAATGGTCTTCTGGATTCATCTGAAAGGAATTCAGGATGTGTTTTCCAAGATAGTTCTATGATGTGAACCAACGCACTGTAGCTGAAGAGAACTGAGAGTTCAGCTTCAAAAGCTCATTCCTCATCAGAGCCAAAATGGGCAGTTCTTTAACAATATCAATGATGGCCAGGTTGAACCTGCCAAGATGCACCCATCTGGTTCAGCACAACTGATTATTTCAGACTCTTTTGTGATCTGATGTTGTATCTCTCCTCAGACAACAAAATTACTTATTTGTGCTTCAACCACTGAAATTTATTGATAACATCAAAATCTTTACAAAACAAACCTGTTAAATATATCTCGAACTGCCTGTTCACTTGCTCCAATGTATTTGCTGAGCAGCTCTGGTCCCTAAAAAGATACAATTGGAAAACAATATTCATGACATGCTTCTTAGTTTTAATGTGTAATTCAACATCACCATATATTTTGTGTACTAGACTGAATTTTCTTGCAACCAAGACAGTGTCATCTCTGAACAGATGAGCCAAGGGCTCTAGATAAGCCAGAAAGAATTTTTCAAGCATTCCAACTTTGAAAGTAATAATTTCCATTTTTGTACCATAACAGAACATGTGTTACATTATCTCAAGGCAAATGTTTACACTGTATTTTGAAAGTGTTTAAAATATATTGCTCAATCTCATTGTCCAGTGGAATTAAACTCTGAGGTCTTTTTACAAAAAAATGAGAAAGTAAGAAAACCTAATTAAATTTTATCATTCTGCTTAATGAGTAAGTATACAAAAAAAATCTCAGTAATAGAACTGCGAAGTTCCAGGAATCTGATATCCAGAGGGAAATCCAGAGGCAAGTAAAATTTTGTATGTGAGTTTCTTACTTTAGTATTTTGCCCTCACAAGCACATAGTTTCAGGTATTAAGTAACGTTATTTTATTCAGTTAATAAAATAAATCAATTAAGCTTAAACTGTTGCTACCTTGATGCTGATGAAATTCATTCCACTCTCTCTCGCAATCACTCCTGCCAACAGTGTTTTTCCTGTTCCAGGCGCTCCATACAGCAAAACTCCTGATCTCTGTCGTATGGGCAGGTTTGCAAATAATTCTGGATACTGGAAAAGAGTTTCAATGTGATATATTCTAAAATAAGCAAGTATTCTGTAATGTACAGTAACATCACTGACTAGTGATGATTTTTGTCTAAACAGAATGTATCTTATTATACCTCCAGTATTATCCCAACAGATCATCTGGACCGTTTTTAGTTTACCTGGGGCTGAACTAGGTTCCTAGGTTTAACAGGTACCTAAAATACAAACAAGTGTGATTTTCTACCAAGAGGAAACAGGCCAGAATAGGGATGAACTAGAGCTTTATATTCTGACTGAATTATATGATCAAATATACCACTTAGTCATTTCTCTGAAGAGTCAATGCTCAATGGCTCATCTCAACATTCAAGTTTTAAGCAAGGCAGAAAGGCCAAAGTAAAATAAGGTGAGACTGATGAACTGGCATTCATCTGAAAGAAAATATTCCTCTAGCAAAAGCACTGCAGAAACAGCTAGAAATGTTGTCTTTACAGAGCCTACTCACAAGCCCTGCAAGCAAGTGTGGCAATACTCCAATACTGTAGAGCAACACTTGCTTTGTAGTCAAGCTCAGCCATTGCCTTTTGTATTTGGAGAGAGAAGGGGAAGGAGAAAGTGCTTTCCAGTAGCTGAAAACAGTTGAAGATTGGAAAGCTACAAAATCATGCCTGTCATCTTTCTATCCAACACTTTCCAAACATTAAAAAATAATTCTTCCCTACTAACATTATGTACAAAATTCAAGGAACTACTTTAAAGGAACTTAGTACCTTTGCAGGTAACATGATGGTATCCCTGAGCATTTCCTTCACATCTTTCAAGCCACCAATCCTGTCCCAGCCAAGGTCTTTAGGTTTATGAAGGTTGACATTTCTCAGAGCTAATGGAGTAAAATCTTTTAGAGCTTTTTGAAAATCCACAGTTGACAGGTTCAAATCTGCTTTAAAAAAAAAGAAAAAAAATCCTGAAAAAACCCCAAGCACACAGACTGCAAGTAACAAACTCTTTACTATATGTAACGATTAAAGAAATTTTAAACATAAAATGTAAAAACTGGGTGTTTCTTTCTGTATTATTCCACCAGTTCTGGATAACAGAAGTAAGACTATGAAATAAGAGATTTTGTTGTCAACATACCACCATTATCTGATGCATTCTGGTTAGAAACACAAGAATGAATGGCACGATCCACCAGCATAGTAAAATCTCTAGCAACAAAACCCTCTGTTTCCTTTGCAATACACTGGAGGTCAAGATCAGAGAAGTCATTTGGATCAGAACTCAGTTTCTTCTTTACTATGGAATACAGCATTTCATATCTTTGCTTCTGAAAAACAGAATTGTACAGCAAGTGTGTATTGAGTTTACTATTTATATGGGGTTCAGGAACTGTTTTACATCAATTTTTTCTGTTTCACAGGAAAAAGAATACATTTCATTTTGTCAGTATGAGCAGAGAATATGTTTGAGATGCAATATACTGTGCTAGATAAAAAATACTTCAAATAATTTGGTATCTTTTGAGATCTTGACTTTTCCAGTGACTCATCTTTAATTTGAGTATTCGTATTAAAAACAATACAAGCAGACTTGCAGGAAGTGGGAGAAAGTTAAACTGCATCTAACACAGCATCCCCTCCTCAGTGGCTTTTAATTGCTGGCCTGTGGCCAAAGACACACAGACACAAACAACTCATGTTAAATACAAATGAGTTATTAGGGGACGAGGGTTTCAAAGTATCTGCTTTCTCCTGCATGGAAGTTAATACTGTTCATTCTCTCTATCCATTCTTCTTTTAAAACTGGACTATGTTCCAAAGTAGAGGGATAGTATTAATATGGAAACAAACCTAAAACTGTCCCATAAAATTAACATTTAGTTTAATAACATTTTTAAAATGCATGGTCTAGGGACATACTTATTTCACTGAGCTGTGAAAAAACACACATTTAATTTCATTTCTCTTACTTGATGACTTACATGTTTTACAAAGCTGCCCCTTCAGCATCCCTTAGAGGTAACAAGGAGACATGCATATGTTACCTGTGTTAGACAGCCTGACTTGTTTTATGTTGAACTGAAATGTCCTCTGAATACACCTTTCTCTTACCACTGAAGAGTGAGGCCAACTGTGAGTTTTCACTGGATTACTTTTTTTTTTTTTAAACTTTATGACAGATGTAAGTCCTGAGGTACTTAAGTATCATGAAAGAACTTCTAAGATTTGCAGATTTTTTTCTCATCTTCAGGTGTAACCTACTATTTTTGCATCTGTTCCAGCATCATATTTGAGGCTGCTGGGAAGGCAAACAACATTTTAATAATTTTTATTTTAATTTACCTGATCTGGAGATCGGATACATTTGAAGCACTGAAATAGGTGAGTTCCTTGTGCTGAAACCAGGGAAGGTTGAATGGAATGTTCAGACTGACTCGTGGCAATTAATGCAATCAAACTCCCCATGGAAATAACTTCTTTCATCAGATCTTTCAAAACTAAACACAGAAGATATTGCTCCATGAATTGCTAAAGAACAAAAAGAATCCTAACCCGGAAAGCAACATTAGTGCACACAAAATATAGCAGCTCTGTAACATATTATTTTTATTCCCATGTGTATGGTTGTTTTTTCAAACTAGGTGAAAAAAAGGGTATAGTGATTCCCTAGGACAGCACATTCCATTAAGAAAATACCATCAGAAGTGGCTTTTTAAAAGCTGATTTTGTAATGTCACTGATGGCATCTATTTTTCTGTGCTATTACTCCCTCCATGCAAAGAAAAAAGAAAAAGTTACAGGAAAAAACCCAGATCTTAAGCCTAGAAAATAAGCACTCCAGGAGAAAGGTAATACATAAAAGTAAAAAAAAAAATTAAGGATGCATGGGAGATCTTCTAGAAAAAAATCTTTAAAACTCTAAAGCTCTGTTGTATGTATGATACCTTTAGTAAAATAATAGTAAATTAGTAAAAGTAATAAGAATACCTTTAGTAAAAGTAATAAGAAAACCAAACAATTCTGCATGTAACTTAGCATAATTTTTAGGAAGAAATTAGAGTAAGGTTTTCTGAATTTCAAAAGTAGATCAGTAAAAATCATGCTAACTCCCTCAAACTGAGCTAGGAAATGGAAGGCATTTTTGGCTATGGCTTTATCAATCTTGGTTGCTTAGATTTAATTTGCAACTTAGCATTGCCTAGACTTTCAGGAACAAAAGGGAACCATATACAGGATGTCAAACTACAACTGATCATCTTATTTTTAACATTTGTGATTTGTTACATTGTAAAACAAAACAGAAGTTCTACAATGTATACCATGTAGGATGGTAAAGAAGTTGGTAATCATCTAAAAGAAGCTGGTTCTCAGCATCAGTAAGTATCAAATTGATGTATCACTGTAATTATAAATAATAATTATGGGAAACAAGGAATCAATTTAGCAGAAATGATCAGTTAAATGTTTATCTGCAGTTTGTAATCAATGGTAACGTATTTGGGTGTATGAGTAATATAAAAAAGAACGGAGAAGCCTCAAGCACTGGCAGCAGTACTGACAACAGGCAATACCAGCTGCAGCAGGGGTGGATGCACATTGGCAAAAACTACTCCAAGATCCAGAGTGCCTTATTTTGATTCAGCTAGGGATCCACAAATGCCTACATACCATAATTTGTGAGTCTCTGCCTGAATATCACATGGTCCAGAGGCAATAATGATACAAACAGAATTGTTCAGGTAGGACAGTACAACTCAGGTGGTAAGAAATTCTAAGCTGCATTGTATTTCTATCCAGACAAAGGTAGAACAGTATTACCATAAGCAAGTCTATTGCTTTGAACAGTTTCAGGGGTGTTCTCATGCTCTGGTGTAGAAGGTACTCCGACAATGTGATCAAGATCATCCATCAAAAGAATGGATGGTTGTCTCCATGCTGCCTCTAAAAAAGCTTCTTCCACATGTTTCCTTATGTTTACTAATTTTTTTCCTAAAACAAAATACTATTAGAATGACACAAAATATCAGGGAAAAAATCAGACTGACTACATCTTGCTCACAATGTTTTGTCTATTTTGACTTTACATCTCTAAATCCAGATACCAAGATTAAACCAGAGTCAACAGTCACTAAAGAGAAGTACACATCTTCAATCAAAAAAGTACTAGAAGGTTCCACATGTTCTAAAATGAGACTAATCATCTTTCACTAACCACTGTAGAAGCCTACAAGTCTAATTTTCAGACAGTTAAAACCAGAGAAATATCAGCAGCATTCTAAAATAGCTACTAAAGAATCCTGCAGTTGGATAAATTTTCCAGAGCAAAGGCCCTGGCTCATTATCAATCTTTCCCCTTTTCTCTGGTGCAAGGAGCTCCAGCTTAAGTAGTGATTTAAGCAAAATGAATATAGTGAGGAAATACAAGGGCTCCGTAAGAAAACAGTTGAGTATCTTCTGTCCTTGTAACAGCAAGACTATTTAGAAAAGCTAGTGAAATGCAAGAGCAGAAAAATGCCTCCTTTGCGCTCTTCTGTCTTAAAATGATTATTTTGAACTCACAAAGCCTAAGGAGTCATTTCATCACCTCTAATCATGAGTGTTAGATGTCTATTGCCAAATACACTAGGTTAGTAAATATGCCACCATAAATCAGGTTTCAGTTGGTCATTCAATTCTTCTTTGATGCCTGTGTTATCCTTCCACTGAGTACAAGGATCCTTTACACCTACAGTTGATTAACAAAACATTTGTTTCAGCTAGCACAGCTGAAAAAACACAGAGTTCAATTTTTGAAACTTCTTCTTATTTTGTAACAATTAGAAATTAGCATGGCAAGCATGGCTTGAATTGGTGGTGGTATGCAGGACAAACTGATGGAAGTGTGAAATAAACTTACAGTAGCTGTATTTTCATCAGACTGCTGAAGATACTAATTGTGGGGCATCAAACATCCTTGCGAAAACAGCAAAAGTGCTAGAAAAATTATTCAGACCAAATACAGTAACTTCATAACTGTGCCTCTATTGTACAGCAAACATTTGAGATTAAAAGAAACTATTATCATACCTCTTAAAGCTTTACAATCAATTACTTCTACATGAGCATCCAGTCTAGTGAAAGCTTCTTTGCAGATAGCCTTTGCTAATGTTGATTTTCCACTTCCCTACAAAAATAAATGTGAGCTAAAGTAAATTGACAGACCTAACGTGTTTCTGTGTTTTTGTCACAGTATGCATCAGTCAACAAGCTGGGGAAGCCGTACACACACTGAGTTTATTCCTCAGTAAAAGTATATATGTATTCTGTCTCTGTATCACTTGGTAGGGACCAAAGCTCTAGAGTGAAACAAAGATAAATTCAGAGTGGATACATCCAGTACAGTGTTCTGATTCCACTGAGTTCAGTGTTAAGACATCTGCTAGGTTCAGTGACATACGGTATTAAATCGAGCACTGTAAGAGGCAACAGCAAAATAACAGTATCAACTCCACTCAAGAGAAAATATAAGCTTATTTTCATTCAACTGCTTCAAAGACAAGAGGTGCTTATCATAATATAACCACAAAGCAGATTAATCTCCTCTTGAAATTGCAATGGTAGCAATTTTCAAAACGTGTGTATGTATATATGTGTTTATATATATATATATACACACATGTGTGTGATAATGTTTTACTGAATTATCCCTGTTCAGTTAACTGCTCTTTTTTTCAGCTTGTTCTTTATTCTTTGGAACATGCATAGTATCAAAGAAAACTAACGACAACCAGTTTGTAACTATGGAAGACAATGTGCAAGAGTTTGCAAGTGAAAGCAGAAGTGAAGTGAGTACCTTTCCTCCTGTGAGAAGCACCCCTCCACTTCGCAGTCCCACAACATAAGCTGCCAGCTTTTGAGATAAAGGACGCCCCAGAAGACTGTGGCTTATGTGTTCAAATACAGATGTTCCTAATTTGTCCACTCCTCTGCAGGGGAAAGGAAACATCAAATGGCCTCATCAGTGCACACTCTGTAGGTGGTAAAAGCTTGCATTATGGGGAAGTTGGAATGCTGACACACTGTATTCTCAGTTGCCTTTCCCAGCACTGACAGCACACTACCACAACACTCCAAGCCTCTCATGTCTCCTCTGCCCCATCCCTTCACATTTGCTACACGGTACTGCTGTTTTCCCTTGTACTTATGAACACAGCACTCTGCATTTCTCTCCTCAGCTGATGATTGTGACAAAACTTTTAGGGACTACAGTTCTTTGAGATCCTTACTATTAAATGTAGCTGAACAAGTAAACAGGTGGAAGTTACTGGGGGACATGCACTGGCAGACTGCAACTTATACATTTTGTTTCATAACACCTCATCTAAAACCACTCCACTGTCTCTTGCTGCTATGTAGAAGCCCGTTCATACTACTTAGAACAGCAAAAACTGCTGAACATCAGTATTTCTTCTAAAGCTCAATTGTGAGTTTCCATATTGAGGCAGTCTCACTTCTGAGACCTTCCATCCTACTGGCCAAAATTTTCAGTATGGGAGTACCTTTAGACACATGAAGTTTTCTATTCTCTGCAGTAATATACCATTCAAGGACAAAATGAACCATCTACATAAACTAGAATAAAATCTGAACCTGACACAACCCAAAAGATGCACAGTTTTGCTTATATCTAGCATAGTTTCCAAAAAGTCTGCATTTCCACCAATGTTATTTTTTCCTAATTCCCATTCCATCCCATGTTTTTTTCTACAGAAATATCTCACCCTAAATCACTTAGTTTGTGGTATGGAAGGTTCTTATCTCTATCAGGCATAGGTGGCTGGTTGTCATCATCAGATTTTCTACTTGGAGGATGTAAAAGAACCTACAACAAAGAAGAGTTAGGACTTTAGATGAAATATAACTACAGAAGAAGGCTCTGGAGTGACCAGCTGTTTCTGGAACTGTGCAAAGACAACACTGCATGTATGCTTTGCTGTGCTTGAAAGAAAGGTGCATTGGTGAAATGGAAGAGATACAGCTACTTTCAAAATACAACCTAGTGTTGACAGTAATTTAATAATGTAAGATTAGGTTTTGGGCCAAGTGCTGTTTATAACAGACTGTGCAGCCTACTACCTCTTCCCCTACCTGCAGCTCTCCCACGCCATCCCGTCCTGCTGGCAGGAGAGCTCACGAGGCAGAATAGTGAAACTGATGAGGAATCTGACGGGGTGAAAAGTAACTTGACATAACACTTGGCATGAATTTTTCCATCTTGTTCACCAGGGAGCTAGTATGGAAAGCTGGGCACGCAAACAGGGGTTGCAGAGGTTCACAGATAAGAGCAGGCTAGTAGATGTTGATACAGCTATTAAGAAATGCATTTTGCTCTTTCATCTTCGTTCCAGTCACTTGAACAATTTCTAGAAGCCTTCTCATATTTTAGTACTAGTAAAAGAAATCTCATTTTGTTATTTTTTTAACAGCAATTCTAAATTTTGCAGGCAAGTTCTATTTTAAACAGCCGGAAAACACCTTTAATTCTCCACTAAAATTCACTCTATGTTTAAAAATGAAGAAAACATTATTCCAGTTGATCCACTGCCCAAGTACTGGGCAATGGATCAACTAGAATTACTAATGGAAGCAATAAATCTAATATTAAACAGAAATATTTATTCTTCTGAGAAATGAAACATGCAAGAAACAGAAGGCACAGAAACTGTACCAGAGAAAAGGCAGGCTGAGTGTGGTAGAGAGAACAACTAAGTATAAGGATGGTACATACACAAGTAAGTATAAGGATGTTCAAACTTGGACAGTACTGACTTTCCTCTCTTCTAATTGATTTTTCTGAGAGTTTGATGTGCAAACTCTGTGACACCCAGTGACAAGCATTGCATACCTGGAATTTCAGCAGGCCCTCAAGCTACAAAATTACATAAAGGATGCAGATATAACTTTATGAACAGACTGACATTATTTATTCTTAAAGGGAAATTGAAATATATTATATACAAAATGCAATATATTTTAAACAAGTATAACAATTTAAATTACTTGGTACCTGATACTATGTGATATTTACTTGTATATTTGTCTTTTGCAGCAAACTGGGACTCAGTATAAAAATATTCTCAGACTTATTTTCTTCAATGTGCATGGGATGCACTGCACTAAGGACAAACTCTTCCATTCCTGTAAAAACAAAGTGAACAACCATTAAAACTCCAAATAAATTCCATTTTTGTTCCTCACAAGATAAGACAGATTAGAATATTACTACAATATCCAAAATGAAAGACTAAAAAAGGTTAATCATTATTAAGGGGTAACTCAACCTTAAACTTCCAGTGTGAAGAGGTATAGTTATGTTAAAAGGTGTATACAAAAATTAACTGGCATACTGGCTAAGTAAATTCCATAGTAGACAGGACAGTATTATCCTTGCCTTCCTTAAGAGACAGCTGTACACAGTCTGTGCTTGTCATTATCCACGGGTGATCATCAGTAGTGGAATCCTGCAGCCAAGAACTGAATGCACATTTAACATCATCTTCATGTATATCTTTATGCTAAATAGGAAAAAAGAAGAAGGTTAATAAAGCAAAACCAGTTGTTCATAAGTAAAAATGTTTTCTTCCGATGCATGAGGCATTTGTTTCTCTTAAGGCAGCAGACCTAAGACTTATCTCAGGTGCTCACTACACCCCTCTCTTCTTTGTATACCCTTCCCTATAAAAAGAACCCTGGGCTTATCCAGTTCAGGGGCATCACCAACAACCTTTAACAGGCAGGCAGACCCCAAGCAACTTATCCCAGACTACCTAGATAACTGGAATAAGGTATGAAATTGAGTCCAGATCCCATATCTCTTGGCTAAGTTCCTAATCACAGATGCATAATTCCCATGTAGAAAAGGGGAATCAATGAAGATGCTGGAAGCAGTGTTCAGAAAGGAAAATTAAAGTTACTGTAACAATTCTTTCTGCATTTGTCTGTTTTTTTTCCCAAGAACTTAAAAAAAAAAAAACTTTAACTGAATTACTGTAAACTTGACAGGACATTGATAAAAATACAAATACTAGATAAGCTTTGTTTAAATAGATCGTAGCAACCTATTAACTTAAATTTACATAGTCAAAAGAAAAACCAAGAAATTATAACCCCCAAAAATCCTTTGGAATAATTGAATAATTTCTACAGACAACTTCCAGATCACCATCTAACAAATTAAAATAAATAAACACAACACCCTCCTTCCCACCCCACCACCCCTAATTTGACCAGAGCAACAGTATTGGGTTTCCCAATATATGAACAAGTATGTGACCAGAAATATCAACTCACTAAGTTCTGTTTGGGTTGCAGTGTAAGAGATACAGGAATTTTAGGAATAGATTCAACTGACTTAATTCGGACTGTTGAATGCATTTCGATACGTAGTTTTTTTCTCAGACCGTCTGCAATCTGAAATATTTAAAATAAAAGCAAAAAAAAAAAGGACACATTAGAAAGTAAACTAGTTATAACATTGCATATATATTACTACATCGATTTCTTCATCACTAATGGAAACCCAAGAGAATTAAGAAGGAATTTTTAACATTGACAGTGATATCCAAATCTTATTCTTACATGCACACTTCTAGTTACCTTTTATCCTATTTGTGAGAGTGCTCAGTACAGCTGACCTTCTACTAACTTAATAAACCCAATTGCTCAAAAAATAAGTGGAAGAAATTCTTAGAACATTGTAAGAATGCTCTTAGTATAGGAGAAAAACAATTTAATTTCATTTGCTGATTAAAATTAATTTTACATGGGCAGGTAAATATACAGCGACCAAAACTAAACATACCTGCAGCAGAGAGACAGAAGATCCAGTCTCCCTAAATCATACTAGTCAGTTTGCCCCTTTAGGGAAACTCCTTTTCAATCTGTGTTATTTTAAAACTTACAATTTGAAAACATGCCATAAATATTCCTTAACTGTGAGAGACTTTATGATTCCTGGCATTTGGAAAATCATTATGTCTGTCAAAAGATTTCATGGCAAAGACCACTGCAGGCTCTTGTTCTCATTCTTAACATAGCAATGAGTGAATGGTGAGAAATGTATTGAATGTGAGAAATCGTCCAATGGTGATTTGGAGCACATTTTGTCTGTTTTTGTTGATCCCAAATGTACTTCCAGAAAGAAAGAACACAATCAGGCAGTAGCTCTATCAGAACACCTGGCAAAATGGCATATAGACAACTAGAACAGTTTAAGTTATACAAGCTGGTTATCAGATATTAGTCTTCAAGATGTATTTTAAAGAGTGTATAAAAGGACTCACAAACATTGTGTAGCACTAGGATATGCCATCCCATTACTTTACAGTTTGATGACCCCTAGGTCAAGACACATTTCAAAGAGTTAACTGATGAAGAGTCTTATTATGCACTACTGAATGTATGGAAATAGGTACTTTCACTTTCTCGTTAATACAATGGCTACCCACAGATTGTGCAGAAAGCATATATTCCCTTCAGAAATGCTGAAGCATTTTCCTCATTTGGTGTAAAAATGCTAATTGTGCAGAAACCCAGAGGTCACTGTACATCTTGGAGGATGATGGTAAGTAATGAAGTCCAGAATGAGTATAAAGCACAGATCTAGCAAACAGTATTTGGTTCTAGTAAACGCCAGAGATTAACACAAAGTCTACAGCCCAAAACTGCACGTTAAGTAGCCAGTTCACAACTATCCAATAGAAAAAAAGATAAAATAAAATTAAAAAAAAAACCAAAACATGGTGTGCTCAAACTGACCCAAACTCTTCCAACATGCATGGCTTCCCCATTGTGGCCATACTCTATGACACTCTTTAGGTCTTCAAATGCGTTCCAAACGATTTGAACAACAGATCCCTCACTGGATGCTTGACCACTATTAGAATTAGAAGGATTTTTGTCTTGTGTACTAGTCAAATGATTTTGCTTTTCAAGTGGCAGATTTTGTTTTGCTTCTTGATGACGCTGTCTTGGGGAACGCAGCTCATTAATTTTCCCGTAAGATACTACAGGATTTGGATCCAAATCAATATATTCTAAATTCCATGGAAAAATGTGAACAGCATTGCATTTCAGAAATTCATGAGTGGTGGATACATTCTGTACGCTGGGAGGCTGGAACTGACATACTCTAAAAATGGAATCCATGTGAATTAAGTTCAGCAGCTTGTCTTTGAAGTCGCTCATTTCATTGTCACACAAAGTCTTTTGCTTCTGCTCAGATGTATTAGAGAAAATATTCCCTATGAAATTCCATATATTTGGGAGAACATTTGAGCCTAACGTCACATTTGCATCAGTCTTACTCTGTTCAAGGACTTCAGGCTTTAAGTAAGGTTGTTTGGAAAAAGGATCCTTTAATGTTTCTTCTTGTTCCATGTTATTTTTCACAAAATCTTTGAGCAAGATGCCACTTTCTGTGGCAGGTGTGCTGGTGATATTCTCCTCAGGTCCGTGTGTTTTGGGACATACCAGAAGCTCCGTGCATGGCTCTAATCTCCCATATGGGGCTGCTGGCACAAGTGTACCTAAGTATGAGCAGAAGATGCCAATGAATGCATTTACCCCTGCAAAGCAGCTTACTGGAGGTGCCCCGAGACCCTCAAGCGCTGCTTACCGACTCTGATGTAAACATGGGTGTGCTGCTCAACCCAGACAGGAAAGATGGCTCCTGGAAACACCACTCGGATCTGGTCAAGAAGATGTCTTTCAAGGGAGGAAGCGTGCAGTTCCTGGGGATATGATACCATTTTAAATTAGATATTGCATACATTTTTAACATTTGTTTGAAGAAAAAAACTGTATGTCTCTTTCTAATACACCATTTGAAATATAAAATACAACAAAACTCCACCACATTTGGTATTTTCTTACAGGCTGAAAGGAATGGGCATTGTGCAAAAAACTGCTTGAGTCAGAATCTCTGTCATCTGTAAGACAAGAACATGAACAATGGAAGGGGTTTTATTACCAGAATTTCCCAATCATCTGCTGTGAGTGGTTCCACTTCTACTTGCTGACAGGAGGACACATGGGAACAGGGTTCAAGAAACACCTGGCAAAAGTAACACCAAAATATTTAACTCCTTATTTTTTATATAAAAACTCCATCTTTATTTCAACTAGAAAATTGACATCTCCTTCATTATACTTGGAACATATATCCTAATGACTCCAGGTAATTCATAAGCAGATGAATGTTCAATGGATGGGAAATGGATCCCATTAGGTTTGGAGATGTCAATAAGCAGTGAATATTAAAAGCATCAGGAGTTGTATCAGGTGATAAGAAACAATCAATTTTTAATACACCTGGATCACATAATCGTCTTTCCATTTTTTAATCTTTATTTTTAATCTCCAGGATTTTAGAAAGTTGAAAAATTCATTCACTTGTGCATAAATTTAGAACCTGCTGAAAAATAAGGAAAAAAGTACAACAGAAAAGCAAGGCCAGCTCCTTAATGAATGGTTTCATGGGAAGCAGCCCCACCTCCACAGAACAGTTTTAATATGTGAATCAGGAAGAATAGTAAAAGCTGTTGTGGCTCAGGTCTTTCAGAATGTATTAAACACAGACTTCAAAAGTCAGTTTTTGCCAAAGGTTTCATTTGACAAAAAAAAAAATTTGCAAACAACATCTTGCAATTAATTTTCAAAGAAACATCAATAATTTTTTTCCTCAGATAAAACTAGTTACCTGTCCTCTAAGAGAATTATGTTTGGACACCTTTTAGAAAAGTAACAATCAGTTTTGAAATCCTCTATGTCCTTAGTTTGAAGTAATAATTGAGAGGAATACCTTTTCCCCAGCACAGTAAATAGAAGATCATACAGCAAACATGTAACTCCTGGATCCAAAACAATGGTGAAACTAATTAATAATGTATTTATTCAATTGTACACATGATTATTCCCAGGCAACACCTGGGTGAGGTTTTCTTAGGTTTCCTTTGTCAATTGTTTTCCTGTTGAAGGCCTTATTAGTTGCTGGAACTAAACAGGGTAGATGCCTGGCTGCTCAACTACTAAACTGAAAATTTCTGCAAACAGACACATAATTTCTAGAGAAAATATGTTTAAAAAGTAAACAAAGTAAGATAATACAATTATCTTATAATAATATAATAATATAATTGTTAATGGCTTAATGAGCAAATCTTTTCATGTTTGAGACATTTCATGACAGTTAACTTTTCTCATGAGCAGATGTAAAGGAGGAAACTGCCTAAATACATGAAACAAGGTCATAGGTAACTCATGAAGTATTGCCTTTTCACTTAGCTTCCAATATACTCTTCATTTAAATAGAAAACAAAGATAGCATTTCACACCTCTTCTCCATCTATGATGCCAAGTTTCTCTGCCAAATGTCTGTTAATCTCTGCAATATTTTCACCCTGGTGACCTCGATGCCTGGTTTCCATCCAGCTCAAAAATACTGGCTGATGACCACAGGATACTTTCACAGCTTGGCCCTATGAGTTCCAAAGAAAGAAAATAAATTAATATAAAACCAGCTAAGTAAGATGACTATTAGACAACCTAAACTGTATTTGATTGGCAAGATCAAAGGAATTAAATATATTAGCTGGGTTTTACACTTTGTTTGCACAATTCCCAACATAGAAGTGAGTGCTGGTTTTAATTCTTAAACAGCTTTCTATTTTTATGGACTATTTTAAGTAAGACAATGAATTCTTTTTTCTTTCTTCTGCATTATAGGGTATCAACAAATATTTTACAGAAATGTGTAACTGCACATTTGCATTCCCCAAATGAGGAAAAGAAATAAATGTACACTTTGATTTCACAAAAATGGTAACATTTACATGGTCTCCAAGAGTGCTTCCATGACATATTTAAAAGAAGTCAAAAATCACATTAACCCAGACTAAAATGATTTTATCAATTTGTTTCAGAACTGCCCGGGTATTTTGATGTCAACTTATCTAATATCTTCTCCAATGAAATTCAGCTTTTGATTCCATTTATCCCCTTTTACACAGTTTTATTTATGAGACGTATTAAAGATGCTATTACTATCAAGTTTTCTGAGATTCTATCTTTTCATTTAGCAGCATTTAGCAGGTTAAGCAAAAGCAGGAGTCCACCATAACAATGTTCAGAATGACACTGCAAGACTTCAAAGCATCTGCACTCCTTTCTCCTCTCTTGACAGCAGATCTGTGAAACACTCAGAAACTGCAGCTGAAATGAAGGTCACATTTAATACTGCATTTCTTCCAATTCCACCAAACTCCTTCCACTACCTCAAAGATGAACGAGTAGGTTTTTACACACCTCTGTTTTTTTCCTATTGTGAAATGCCCTTTTTGGCCTTGAGAAATCGGGAGCTTAGCCACGCCGAGGGAGGCCTGCTCGGCCCAGGGGGCTGTGCCAGGACTCCTGAGCTGTGCCCGCATCTTTCTCGGCTCATTCCTGCCATTTTCCACCCTGTTCTGCTGGCACTCTTCGTTCTGTGTTCACGGCACAGGAGGCACACAGCGTCTCTCCCCCCGTTTCCACGTGTGAAATGTTATTTACAGTGTAAGGTGCACTCCCTGCAGCTGGCCCCGATTCCTCAGCAGGGCTCTGCACGACGGAGTGTCTTTCTATAGTGACACGTTTTATTTATGCACACCAAGAACGAGGATTCTACACGGATTTATCACATCTTCTCCTACCTGAGTTAAACATTTACACATTATTCGCTCAATGCTAGCAGGTTACGGGGAAAACTGGCATGAAATAGGGAGTGTTGAGAGATACACAGATGCCCACAGTGCCAGACCACGTTGGGGAGAAAAATTCCCGCGTTTTATTAGGAATGGATGACGATACTGGGCCAGGTAGGAGGCGAGGGAAGGACGGGTCCCCGATGTCTGCCCGTGAGGGGTCCCGGCTGCGGGAGGCTGAGCCGTGAGGGCAGGGAGGCGGTCTCTGTATCGCCACGGTAACAGGGTGCGGGGGTGCGCTCACGTAATCCTCCCTGCCTGCCTGAGGTGTCCCTGCGCCCGGGCCCCGAGCGGCGCGGCCCCGGTACCTGCTGCAGGCGGAGGAGCGAGGCCAGCGCGGGCGGCAGGTGCAGGAAGCAGTCGCGGGTCCCGCTCAGGACGACGGTGGCGGCGGCGGCTCCGCCGGGCTCGCCGCAGCCCCACATGGCCATGGCTGCGGCCGCCCGGCCCTGCGCGCCCGCTCCGCCCGGGTACGGAGCCGCCTACCCGGGGCGGGCGCGGGGGTAATGCTCCCCGCCACCCCCGGGGCAGTGGTACAACCCTCTGCCGGCCAATGCGGGCGCGGCGTTTCCCCGCTGCCCGCCTCTGATTGGCTCCTTCCCTGCGGATCGCGGCTCCTCCTCCCCGTCACACGCAGGGAGCCAATGGGAGCCGCGCGTCGCGGGGCGCGGGCGGCGATGGGAAGATGGCGGCCGGCAGCAGCGGTGGCCCGGGCACTCCGTGCCGGCACCACGCGCAGCTGGGAGCCTGCGAGTCGCGCGCCAAGTACCGCGAGGGGTGGCGGCCGCGCGCCGTGAAGGTGCTGGGGAGGGGGGCGGGGGGGGGGGGGGGGGCCGGGCGGAGCCGCTCCGGGTCAGGGGGCTCGGGCTGGGGCTGGGGCTGGGGTGGCCCGGCCTGCTCTGGAGTCCTGCGGCTCCCGGGGAGGGAGAGAGGGACGCCTTGGGGCTCGCCTGCTGCGCGGAAGGAGCTTCTCGTTACTGCAGCACAACTGCGAGATTTGGGTATCTGTGTGTGCGCTCAGTGTACAGCGAGCTGTAGCGGCACCTGGAAGGGCTGGCGTGAGAAAGGATGCGCTAAGGTTGGAAAAGATCTTTAAGATCATGAAGTCCAACCCGCATCTGTTTCCAGCGTCTCCTGCTCCCTTGCCCTTCTCTGGACATGCTCCGGCCCCTCAGTGTCTTGCAGAGACAGGCCCCGAGCTGAACCCAGGGTTTGAGGTGTGGTCTCACCAGTGCCGCAACAGTGGTTACTCCGTGCCCACACATATGAGGCACATCTCTTTCACTATCACCACCTTCCTGTAAAATTTCAAACCCTCCATACTTAATGAAGTCTCAAAGCTATTAAGTTCTTTTATTCTGACAAGTGTACACGGTGCGGCAGAGGACCCACCGTGCATCCACAGAGCTCTGACCACCACAGGTATCCAGCCATCACTGGCCCCTGGAGGATATACGCAGGAGAAACAGTAGGGATGTCCCAAGTGTGGAAGAAACCTTATTTGAATCTTCTTTCTGGACAAGAAAGAGGTAGAAGGACAAACATGCAAAGAAAAACAAAATCGCATAGTGAAAGCATCAGGTTCCTTCAATTCCCTGTTCCCAAAAGAATATAGGTGGGAGTTTGCTGATGCCACAAGTAAACTTATGTGACCTGCCTGGTCACATAAGTGGAAGTTTTGAGAGTTGATTTCCCAAGCAGTTCCCTCTTTTTCCAGCATATGTTTTTTTGAGAAATAGATGTAACTTATGCAGCAGTCTAAATGTTTGTGTTTTGGATTGTTTTTTTTTTTTTTTTTTAACTCAGAATAAATTTCCTTTGATCTCAGGGATGAGCTGCCTAGCTGGCTGTTGTACATAGTGAGCCATCGAAAAGCTTTGCTTAGAGTCGGTTATGTGACAGTCACTACACAAAGCAGAAGAGAATGGTTGGTTTGGTTTTTAACCTGCTGGGAGAAGACCTTGTTTCTCTCAGCATCCAGCTTTTATTTGTGTGTCTTAAAAAGGTACACTGTTGGATCACAAGGCAAGGAGACAGCTCTGCACACACAGGGAATTTTAGTAGTTATTTTTTACCTCCCTGTGTGGAAAAAAGCAGTTTTCCTCACCTGCACGACTTGTCTGCTTATGAAGGAGACCAGTTTTTCAGTGGGTTTTTTTCTGGGTTTTGACAGTTCCTCCTATGAGCTGGTTATTAATATGTCTTGCATGGAAGTTGGCCAGAGACTTAAGAGATTTTACTCAGCAACTGGCAGTAGTATTCTGACCTTGTGCAGAAAAGTCAAATCTCATTTGTGTTTTACTATGCATGAGAGGCTTGAGTTCAGCTCTTGCTCAATTGTGAAGAGGTCCCAAATAACCATGCACTTACTGCCCTGCAAACAGAGTACAATAGGGATTTTCAGCATCTGAGAGGATCTGGAGTAAAACAGAAAACACAGAGAAAATGCCTGCCTTTTGCAATAAAGCAAGAATGGGAATGTTGTTGAATAGTCTTTGTTTTTGCTTTTTTTTTCAGGTTTACACTATCAACTTGGAATCTCGCTATTTACTGATACAAGGAGTTCCTGCATTAGGTGTTATGAAGGAATTAGTTGAACAATTTGCATTATATGGTGCCATTGAGGAATATCATCCTCTAGATGAATATCCAGCAGAGCAGTTTACTGAAGTATACCTTATAAAATTCAAAAAACTGCAATGTGCAAGGTATTGGACAGGGCAATATGTGCCTCTTGCTATCTTAATCTTTTACACCTTCTGTACTTGCAATATGTTAAGTTTCTAGAGAGCTGGAGTAAAATCCTCAGTTTTGTTGATAGACTTTAATTCCCTTCAGGGTGGCCAAGAAAAAAATGGATGAACGAAGTTTCTTTGGTAGTTTGCTGCACGTGTGCTATGCTCCAGAATTTGAAACAGTCCAAGAAACTAGAGAGAAGTTGCAGGATAGAAGAAAGTATATAGCAAAAGCAACAAATCAAAGAGGTTTGTGATTAAATTTCCTATAGAATCCTGATTAAATTTCCTGTACAATTTTAATGTTCTTCAGGGCTGGGTGGGGTTTTGGCTAAAGTGCCCGTTAAAGAAAACACTTTTTACCTACCTCTTTTAGTGTGCTATAGTGTGTTCATGCTGGCCAGATGCCAGGCATCCACCAAAGCTGCTCACTCACTGCCCTCCCCAAACTGGACAGAGGAGAGGAAATTTAACAACTGGTTCATGGGTTGACATAAGGACCAGGAGAGAGATCACTCATCAAATACCATCAAGGCAAAACAGGCTCAACTTAGAGACATGAAGTGAATTTATTACTAACAAAATCAGAGCAGGATAATGAGAAATAAAATAAGCCCTTATAAACACCTTCCCCCCACCCCTCCCTCCTCAGCTCTACCCCCCAGCACAAGGGGACAGGGAATGGGGTTGTGGTCAGTTCATCACCCGTGGCTTCTCCCGCTGCTCCAGGAGAGGAGTCGTTCCCTGCTGCAGCGAGGGGTGCACGGGAGGCTGCTCTGGGAACCTCTCTATGGAGCTCATCTCA